>PUQB01000899.1:0-78153 GCA_003024785.1 Selaginella tamariscina | reverse complement strand
TACACACTAATTGTTTATTTAACTACTTTAAACATCATCAATCTTAACTTTCCTACAGTTCAAGTCCTCACTCCAATCCTCACTTCCCACGCATTTCCTACACACAAATAGTCCATTTGGATCCACCTGCTCCTTAATCTGCTTAAGCCTCTTATAATTAGCACCAAAGAATGCCTGTTGCCAATCTGGTTCGCTGAAATCTGCCTCGTTCAGGTAACAGCCAGATCCCTCCGTTAAGTTTCTAAGTAAACCACCTGTCTCCGTTATCTCATCCTTCACCTTTTGCTTAAACTCATATGTCTCGTTAGCTGGGAACAGCTTTACGATGATCATGTGCCAGAGTGCGTTTCTCCACGCTGGATTCACTGCATTCTCTTGTTGGATTGACACCTTACCTATACAACATAACTCCAAATTATACTCTCTCTCTCTCTCTCTCTCTCTCTCTCTCTCTCTCTCTCTCTCTCTATATATATATATATATATATATATACATATACATACATACATACATATAACTATTCAGAAGTAGCAGTATGTGTATCACAATAGTAAACTCATATGAACTATACACTAAATGAAGACATTGTTTGTATGTATGCACATACATACATGTGCACTTATTACGCAGTTAGTAGAATAAACTTGCTTACCTCCAGCTACTAAGTAACCCATAACCCTGTCATAACCACGGGTCTTAATCGCAATTAGCGCCTTTGCTAAATCTTTTGGAGAGTTTTGTAATGTTGCCTTCGGAATAAGTCTGCTAGTGAGTAGTTCGGAAGCACCTGTCTGAAACGAGCAGCCAGTTTTCGAACATTGAACTGCCTTGTGCCACTCTAGGTACGATGTGAAGTTCTGGATTGCCGCATTCACACTTACTCCAGGTGTATTCTTTGCCTTAGAGATGAAGGGCTGACAAAAGCAAGGTATGTATTACATGCGTGCGTGACAAAACACAAACACACACACACAGGGTACCTTAAAGGAGCTCTCGGCAAAGGAGCGGTTTTTGTTAGGAAGCAAGTATTGTATAATGAGAGTCTGCTGATAATAAGGAGAATCCCCCATCCCGAGCTTGAGAGAGGTACATTCTCCTTCACAAACTCGGTAACTATCTGCTGAAAACCTTTCGAAGTGTTTGCAGTTATGAAGCAGGATGCAAATTCCAAGTTCTCTAGAGGTGGGTGTGTTGCGTGAGTAACCTGTTAAAATATATCACTCATAAAGATATGATTTACAAGTTTATATATGTGTATATATATTGTACAATAACATACCGCAGTGACAATACCAAAGGTTCCACCACCGCCACCACGAAGGGCCCAGAAAAGGTCCTGATTCTGGCAAGCGTTGGCTCTCACAAGTCTACCATTTGCAGTTACAACTTGGAACTCGAGAACATTGTCTGCTGAGAGTCCGTAAGTTGGAGCCAGCGGACTGTGCCCTGCGCCTTGTACGTAACCTCCTGCTGCTCCAACAGAGGTACATTGTGCCCTGTAGTGTGGTGTGAGAGAGAGAGAGAGATTATAATATATACTGCAATATGTATATAGGGATGTGTATACATATACGTACCTGCGATGACTTTGGCATGGGCATCAGCTGCACGGTAGAGCTCCTCCCACACAACACCAGCTCCAATGGTAACAGCAGATCGAGGAGGATAGTCCTTACGGCGACATCCTTTGGGAACGAACTGGTCAACAAAGGAGATGTCCCTGAGGTGATGCATCATATCGAGAGTGAGCCAGGTGCGTTGCTCCGTCCCAAGTAATCATGACCTGTGTTCTTGACAGCTATCCGGAGGTTGTGTCTGGAAGCAAACCTCACAGCCTTCTGTACCTGCTTCGGGTTTGTAACGTTCACCGTGTACACTGGTACTCTCCCTTGGTAACATGTAGCTGACCTGTGAAAGTAAATTGGTTGTGTGTGTGTGTGTGTGTGTGTGTGTGTGAGAGAGAGAGAGAGAGAGAGAGATTATTTTTCATGTTTTAATTACATTAAAGTATGTATTTCCTACTATTAAAAACATAAATAAAGAAAACATGCAAAATGTGTGCAGTACTGCACAAACAAGTTACATCTATATGTGCAGTATAAGATGCATGCTCTGTGTGTGTGTGTGTGTGTGTGTGTGTATTTTACCAATATTACAGGAGACTAATAACTGGATTCATAGATAATATATATTGTCAATGTGCATATCCCCACGTTGACATCTATGTCGATGGGGTGTGTGTGTGTGTGTGTGTGTGAGAGAGAGAGAGAGAGAGCTAATCTGTTAATTAATTAAGAACTCTCTCTCTCTCTCTCTCTCTCTCTCTCTCTGCCAATACCATTCTAGGAAGTAGAACATAAACTATACACGTGTATACATTTATGTGCAGACACAACAGGGATATATAAAATAGCGTACCTGTTTGCAGAGGGGAGACAGCCCTTGTCTCCATCCATCTCAAAAACAGCATCCTGCATAGCACCGGGTTGAGAGGCTCTCCAGAAAGCATCCGTCCATTTACTTGCAACCTCTGAGCAGGCATTCGCATCATACTCAGGATCATGACACGGCCATGCCGGAGGCTTGGAAGCCAACAGTTGCCCGTCTACTGTCAAGTTCAGAGCTCTCCACATGTGTGCTGCTGGCCAGATCATCCCCTGGAAGACACCTACATCCCGACACACTCGTCTCAGGTATGGCATACACTGAGAATACAACTAAAACACTTAATAACCCCCTAAAGTAACAAATGTATATATCTCGCTTGTGTTCATTAAACCCATGTTGAAGACCGCACAGAATGAAATATATGTGGGTGTTAGATATATATGCTGCAATATAAATAATATAGCTTACGTGAATTGTTGAGAATGTTTTCGTTGGCGTCTAACATGTTTTACTTCGTGGGCAAGCATGTAATGATCGTTGGCGGTATGTGCTAGGATTGACATGTGGACCTTACCTGAAACAACATAAGTAAGCTTTAAATTATTAATCTCCAAGTATATAATTAAGTAAAAAGGTTAAAAACTTAGCCAAAATATAAAGCAACAATTACTATCTCAAGTAAGTTAAAGTAAAGACTCCCTTACATAATATATCCTGTTGACTCCATATGCCCTGTCAGGACCATACAGCGAACATTTCACTTAAAGTAAGATTTATGTATAAATACATGTACATACACTGATAAATACACATACACACATACAGATATATAAATATATAATATATATATATATATATATATAATATATATATATATATATATAAAGAGAGAGATTTAGAGTAACCATGAGTCAGTGCACATACGTACGTGTACAAACGTCTTGTTAGAAGAATTAATTTATATCATATCAACAAAAATGAACGTAATATATAATGTATAAAAACAGGTCGCCCGGAGTATATGGCCGTGTATAGTGTGTTTCTCACGTGTGTGTATATGAATAGAAGAATAACAGAATATCACTGTTAATTAAGCAAGTAAATCAAGTATGGTACAAATATTAGAATGAGAAAAAGGACGAACCTTAACTATCCGTGTGAAATATACAATGTTGTTTTATTGAGCTGCACTATCTAGAAAATCTTGCTAGTCTTGCCGGCGTATCTCTTCAACCGAAGGATGAGACATACTCCTGTCAAAAGCGGTGAGTTACTCATCCACACACACACTCAACACTTAAGTATATGTATGTACGACGTACCTCCACTGGCCAAGGTGGGCAGACGGAGTAGCAGAATCACCTCTTCCCAGGAACGGGCTGTTCCACACATATCACAACTGTCTGAAGGCTCCCAATTATCATATGTACAAGCTAAGCATCTCCACATCCTTAAGTTCAAATTGTGTCATCTGCATTGTTATTCCTGCTGCTTGATCCCACCTGTCCTCGACCATAGCCTGATGGGAACAATAAAAGTATTACCACAATGTGATATACATGCATACACCGTGTATGTATGTATGTATATATACGCATATATACAGAGGGGCATCATAATTTCATGTATTCAGCAAACCATAGGTTGTTTATGTCCCGAAAGATGGTGTTTTTTACATAAATTATAATCATCTGCCCCAACGCACGCACGTACACACACAACCAAATGCATCTTATACAGCATGTCACTCGTAATATAGTATGATAGAAAACACACACAGAGAAGAAGTACGCACTAGGAGAAGATCTCCATCCCAGTAAGGATCTGAGCGGAGAAGTAATGAGCATCCATGACCAATTAGACCATCTTCTAAAGATGTTGGAAGGTCGGAAAGAAAACAAAGACGAGATATTGACGTAGATAAGCCCAGCCAGAATTCCCGATAGGTGGCCCAGAACGAAGTCCCGGGAACAAACATCTGTATTAAGACAAGCTCTGCCCATGCTGCATATCTTGCTGGCACAAGAACGCCATACACAACAGTGTTTGCAGGAGAATTATGATTCAAAAACCTAAAACATTACATATTAGTATTAAATACAACGGAATGATATATGAGACTTCGTTGGGGCAGTACTGGAGTATGCATTACGTAGAATATGTAGAAAGTTTCGTGGGATACTGGGTTATCTGGTATGTGGAATATGGAAAAGAGTTTGATTTGATACTATGCTGTGGTGTATGTACAACACACACATCTACATATGTGTGTGTACACATATGGATACATGTATGTTAAGACAATCTTGAAAAGTTTACCTTCAGTGCAAAAAGAACTGCCGAAAATCCAACAGCACACTCTGTATATAATGGGTGTGGGGAATCAGTTAATGTTGAGACGAGTTTAGCCAGAAGAACCATTAAACCGTGTGATAAACCCAGGAGGATAGTAACCGTTGATGCAAATCTTTTACTGCCCATGGTTCCCTCTAGTTGTACTCCTTTCCACATGAGAGAGAGCATGTTGTAGACTAAGTGTGATTCATCAACGTGGTAAAATGCGGATAATAATAATCGTTTCAAATCGAAGTCCTGCAAAAAGTTTAGTTGTATAAGTCATCAATATCTATATAGTCTCTTTATGGATACATTCGACCAATAAGACAGCGCTCTCTCTCTCTCTCTCGTCTTTACGTTTTACATATCCAAGCACACATGATAAAATATTGCAAAGCAAATGCTAGCTTAAAACATGTTTGGGCATACAGCGAATAAACAAAGCCTCAGCTGGCCTTAGCCTTGAGGACCTGAGGTAGCTTTTTGTGTGGATGTTTTGTACATATGTATATACATAGGGAACATATATATAATTATACAACATATATGGATTTAAATATATTTTTTTCATGTATGTTTTCAGCTGAATGGCAGACTTTATTGAGTTGATGAATACATCTATTGGCTTTGTGTGTGTCTGTGTACGCACAAGTGTGTGAATCTGAAGTATTAATCTAATATACAACACTAAGTGTCCTTAGCAGTATGATAACGATACAGATGTTGGTTCTTGAATATTATCTATCTCTAGATGATTGCAAATTTCTACACACGCACACATACATATTAAGGTACGTACCCGAAGAACGAGATTGGGATTGAGGCAGACTTCATTAAGGGAAGGCAGAGACTCATGTAAGCTCCCGGGACGAAGGAAAACTAGCACATTGGCAAGAATTAAGCCGATTGTCACCGGCGGCTTGCGATCTAGCTGAAGAAATTGTGAAGCAGCGTGCAGTGCCAGCATAAGAAGCATACCATTGCTCTGTGGCGGTCTCCTCCTCGCCATGACGATGAACCCTAAAAATGCATAAAATTTTTAAACAGGATCATATGAGATCGACTAACCACTAAGTGATAAACACGTGGCAAAATGTTTATTATTAAAAACTACATCTTAAATTTTGACAAATATATTTATTATGAATTAGGCGAAGCTGATGTGGGCGACTGCCATTGGTCCACGTAGATTAATAAACGTTGAATTCATTGATTTATTATAATCGATCTCGCAAAACTTAATTAAGAAGGTAATTTTCCTACTCTGTTTTCTGGAGCTTAGCCTCGGGTTCATCACCATCCTCCAGCCGAATATGCTTCCCTGTCCTCTCCTGCTTCTGCCCTCTGTCCCTTCTCCCGCCTTATCCCCTTTTCCAAAACGCCCTTTGCCCTTGTTGTGTCCCTGCCTATCCTTCCTCCCCTTCACAATGTTCTTCCAATAGTCTCGTTCCTCATCACCTATACACATGCATTATACATGAGCATGTATAATACATGTGTATTTCACATCTATATGACATTATAATGGTAACAACGTACTTCACACACGCATATACATATACCATATATATATTTAGTTTACCTTCAAGAGCCTCGAGCGTTGCAACACGGTCCTTGATAACAAGCCCACCAGCTTCAGCTACAACCGCTGCTGTCCGTGCCTTGTTAGCATCCTCGGCGGTTTCGAAACGAACATACCCCGAACTATCACCTCTCACGAAGTCTATAAACTGTAAAACATGTACTCTCACTTAATCAAGCCATACTGTGTACTCTCTCTCCCCCTCCCGCGCCCCCCCCCTCCCCTCTCACACACACACACACAAAGAAATACCTTCACAGTTCCATACTCCTGTAGAACAGCCTTAATATCTTCCCTGGATATTTCTTCTTCTTTCTTCTCTGTTAACATAGAAAAACATTACAGACATGTGTGCGTCTAAATAAATTGAATAGTAATACTGCACCTTCGTCCATCACCACTTCTTCACCTTCGTTTGGAGCTTCTTTCTTCCCTGCGTCCTCAGCTGAAGCAACTTCCATTTTATCTGTATGAGCACAAACAACATGGATATTAGAAGTAACGTCCACAGAGGCACAAAAAAAAAACCGCATATGTACATGAACATTCTATATTATATATAGGAAAAACTCACCTTCTTGCTTCTCTTGGTCCTCGGCTGCTGCTTGCTTTACCGGCTTTTCGAGCTTGAACTTCACAATCAGTCCTTTGTCATACGTATCCTCACGTGCACTAAATAAAGAATATAAGTTAGCAAACATACATGTATATAGTGTGTGTGTGTGTGTGTTAACGTACCTGTCTCTTTCCTTCCAAGTGAAGTCATGTACTTATCAAAGGACTCCCTGAAAGAATGAAAAATGTTAATATGTTTTATCATATATGCATATAAATATATAACTTATTGCATAGTGAATGATAGTGTCATTCACTATAACATGTATATAACTTATCGCACACTAACACTAACCTTGACTGGAACTTCAAGTCAGCTCCTTGATAGTTGAGTTTCATCCCACTGACTTTCTGTGCTTCTTCAGCTGAGGCAAACTCCACCACAACATAGCCACTGAAAATGCCCTCCTTTGGATGATTTGGCATACGCAGACTACAGACCTGTATAAAACAATATAAGTATAGTTTATGTATGTATGCACATGTATAGTTGTAGAGAGAATGATATAGTGAATAATACCTTGGAGTAATTTTCAAAAAAAGCCTCAACTTCTTCCCTTGTTGTTTTGTAAGGGAAAGGAGACGCAACCACGCTACGTGCATTGAGATTTGCTCTTGCTTCCTCAGGAGACAGCAGCCTACTCGAACGCCCAACACGCTTACCTGAAACCATTCTATGTTGTTATATAACACACAATAATATTTATATATATATTACCATCCTCTGAAACACGTAGAGAAGGGGATTTCCGAAGAGCTTCAGCAACGGCTGTAACAACGTCCTCCTGAACAGTTTCTGGTGTAACATCTTTGAGCTTCAAATGGTTCTTCATTTTCGAGAAAGCGCAAATGACAGGAATACTGACCACTGAAATACACACAAAAAATCACAAACATACATACGTGTGTGCGTGCGTGTGTGTAAATACGAAAACTTACATCCATCTTCACTCTCTTCAATCGCGCGCAACAAGAACTTGTCAGTCGGCAGATTACTATCACTTAAGTAAAACTCAACCTTTGAAAATAGAGGAAAATTCAGAACTTTACACAATTATGGAAATAATACGTACAATGTGTCTGTATACGTTTATAAATTACGTCTGTGTGTGCGTATGCGTGTGCATGTACCTGGCGGCGGACTGTGGCGGCCACATCTTCAGTAAGCGCTCCGTTCTCCATGATGGCGCAGCCCTTAGAACCCTAGAAAAGCCCTAGTTACAGAACTTAATACGATCCAAGCCGTGCACTCACTGACGGTTGTGATCAAACTTTAGGGCGCATTTGCCTCTCTCGAACGTATATAGAGCTTTATAGGAACTGCAGAATACATGTGCATTACTGTAATCCTGTAACGTATGGTAATATGTTTTCCTCCACCAATCCGGCGTGGTTACACGCCGCAAGAACCAGCTGCACCGTCACACGAGTGACTCTCACGCCGGACTCCGTACGCCCCGATCATCACGTTCCAGGACACAATGTCCCTGGGACGCAGCCTGCTGAATACATCCTCACCGGCGTCCATCTCTCATAGAAGTCCACCAAACAGTTCGCCACCGCCCGGTCCCGCTTGAAACCGAGCTCCCGGACCCGACCGTGTACCCTCTGTCCGGCTAGGCATGCACAAGCCTTGAGTGCGGCGACGAACGTAACCCCGGTACACACTCCATCTTATCGAACACTTCCAAAGCGACCGAACTCTGCCCGCTCTCCACGTACCCAAGCATCAGAGCCGTCCACGACACGACGGTCCGTTGCGTCATCCCGTCGAAGACACCGCGTGCGTTTGCCATTTCCCCGCACTTACTGTACATGTCCACCAGTGTGTTTGCCACGTATACATTCCGGTCGAACCCGAGCTCCCTGTATGCGCGGTAACGAACGTAACAGCATTTGGTGCACAGTTCATTTTGTAGGCCACAGAGCTCTCCCCATTCGCCACGTATCCAAGGATTAGAGAGTTCCAGAAACCATGTCGCGATGGAGCATATTCCTGAACACATACAGAGCATCTTCCATGCTACCTCATTTTCTGTACATTTACACCAGCGTGATCGCGACATATATGTTCTTTTCCCAGCCTGATTCCATATCCTCTCTCTCTCTCTCTCTCTCTCTCTCTCTCTCTCTCTCTCTCTCTATATATATATATATATATATATAGAGAGAGAGAGAGAGAGAGAGAGAGAGAGAGAGAGACACACACCCACCCACACACACACATGCCTTTGCATGGCTTGCATTTGCCACACGTAGGGGTTTTGCCTACATATCAGGTTGATTTTTGAATATAAGTCCCGGGTAAATCATAGCTGTTGAAACGGACGGTGTAGATCTGAGCAAGGTTTAGGGTTCCTACGGGCGATGGCGGACGAAGTGCCGAGCGCGAAAACTGTGGCGGATGCTCAGACTGCTCTTTCTGGTAATCACACACAGGCATACACACACACGCACAGACTAATAATTGATTCAGCTCGTGATGCTGTTGGGAAGCTCCTAAATGCGGCTCAATGCGGAGCACTGGATGAATTTCGAGGTAAATATAATACAATACACGCAAACACACACACACTTTCGAATAAGTTGAATCAGTTCATGACGTTTCTTCGCACACATACAATATGATATTTGCGGTTGACGTTTTATCTGTGTATAACTATAGTATATTTTATGTTTCTTGTTATACATTTATATATATATAGCTATTATAATAGGTATTAGATATAGTTCTATATGTAAATGTATGAAATTGATATGTATATACATGTCTTGTGTTCTGTAGAAATTGCAAAGAAAATTGCGGATGGGCACGAGTTGTCACAGGTGATTACGGAGATAAAAGACGCAAATGGACGTGGTGCTTTACACTTTGCTGCACGTGGTGGGAATATCGACTTGTGTAAAGAGCTCGTTGAGAATATGCATTTGCCAGTCGATCAAAGGGATACCGACGGTTAGTACACACAGACACACACATAAATATATAGACAAACACACACATACATAATATACAGGGGAGACACCATTGATTCATGCAACACGTCTTGGTCACTATGAAGTAGCTACATACTTAGTGAAACATGGTGCTGAGGTTTCCGTGTCGTCCTATGATCTTGGAGCTACACCACTTCACCATGCTGCAGGAATTGGTATGTGATGTATGTGTATGTATGCATATATGTTGCGCATGTACGTAGAGAGGGGCATATATACATGTGTGTGTGGTAACAACACACACACATTTTGATATGTACCGAGTTCTATACATGTTCTATACCCATTCATATATCATATATACCTATATACCTATATGATAGGTATATATGATATATAGAGATAGGTATACAAGTATATATGATATCAAAATATAGGTATTGTAGTTATACACACGCACACAATCATATACATGTTCATACCCGGAATGAACAATATAGGATACAAGTTTGCATACATACAACACACATATTTGATGGAATAGATTAGTACTTTACGCACACTCGCACCGCACTCACACAGCACTTAAAACAAGTCTTTAGTAAAGGACCACAATCTCTCTCTCTCTCTCTCTCTCTCACACACACACACACACACATCCAAAGGACTCTCTTGCAGGATCCACGGAATTAATACGTTTCTTCCTGGAGAACGGTGCAAATGTGAATGCTGAGAGCTCTTCAGGGACACCTCTAATATGGGCAGCTGGTCATGGTAACACAGAGGCAGTAAAAGTACTGCTAGAACACCAGGCAAATGTGCGTAAAATGTAGTAATTATTTAGATGGTTAATCCGGGTTTATGCTAATCTCAACTTTAGCCGAATATTCTTGCAGAGAACAACGTGAGTGCTTTGATCTCAGCAGCTGCCTGTGGTTCTTACGACATTGTTCTTCTACTTATTGAGGTAATGTATATGTTGTGCGTGTGCGTGTGCGTGTGCGTGTGAAAAGTATATATATTTCATATGCAGCATGGTGCCGATGTAAATATTAGTGCTGGTGGCGTAACTGCACTTCATGTAGCAGCTGACACAGGTGATGAAAATATGGCGAAGTGTTTATTGGAAGCTGGAGCCGACCCCAATGCTAAAGATGAGGTGTGTGTGTGCGTGTGTGTTGCACACCCATCCTTGTGAAACATCTGGCCCTATATACATATATATTTCTTATATTATCTAATATTCATACTTATTTATGTGTATATAATAGCAAATATAATATTGATAAATTTATGGCAGGATGGAGCTAAACCTATTCAAGCTGCTGCTTCAAGAAAATTCCGCTCTATAGTTCAATTGCTTCTTCCACTCACCTCACACGATTCAAAGGTTTATATATCTTGTGTGTGCGCCTGTCTGTCATGTGTTGATTGATTGATATATATATGGATAGATAGATAGATATAGATATAGATATAGATATACACACACACATGCAATACGTGAATAATTATATTTTATAGGATGGTAACTGGAGTGTTGATGCGTTGATTGCTGAAGAAGCTGCACCAAAAGTACAGGTAAAAGTACAGGCATATATACCTGTACAGAGACTCTCTCTCTCTCACACACACACAAACACACACACATACACACACACAAAGACACTTCTTTCACTATACATACATAAGATTATATATCTAGAAGTTCATATATACCTGTACAGACTCTCTCTCTCTCTCTCTCACTCTCACTCACACACACACACACACACAGAGGTATAGATGTGGATATCCGACTTGTTGTGTTTAGATGTCACAAGATATGGAGGAAAAACCAGAGAAGCGAAAGCTAGAGGTACAGAGGCTTTCAAGCGGAAAGATTATTTCAACGCTATAGATGCATACACCCAGGTGATTAATCTCTCATAATTAAAATGTTAATGACGATTAAATTTTTCTTGATTAATTTATGTAATTAAACAGGCCCTTGATATTGATCCGAAAGATGCTACTTTGTATTCCAACCGGAGCATGTGTTGGTTAAGAACTGGCCAGGTAATAACATTTTATAAGCATGGATGCGTGTGCGCGTGTGAGTGTGTGTGTTAAGTATTAGTTATTAAGTTTAATTCATTATAAAGTTAATCAATTAATTATTATTGATGTTTATATGTATCGTTTTATTAGGCAGAACATGCTTTAAAGGATGCAAAGACTGCGGCTGAATTGAGACCGGATTGGTCTAAAGCGCGTTACCGCGAGGGTGCCGCATTAAGACTTTTAGAGGTACTTAATTAACGTAAATCTTAGATTAATATTAATTTAAATTACTAATATGATTTAACCTTGTTTACTTGACTAATTTACAGCGGTATGAAGACGCTGCTAATGCTTTTTATGAGGGAATGCTACTAGAACCTGATAACAAGGAGTTGCAAACAGCGTTTAGGTGTGTCTATCTGTCTCATACACACATGATAAT
Source organism: Selaginella tamariscina (assembly GCA_003024785.1). NCBI lineage: Eukaryota > Viridiplantae > Streptophyta > Lycopodiopsida > Selaginellales > Selaginellaceae > Selaginella > Selaginella tamariscina. The sequence continues at coordinate 65,808 of PUQB01000899.1, read as the reverse complement.
CTCTCTCTCTCTCTCTCTCTCTCTCTCTCTCTCTCTCTCTCTCTCTCTCTCTCTCTATATATATATATATATATATATATTTAATGCTATACACTATACAATGTATTAATATGATTTGGTAAATCGATTTAACACGATTTTAACAGGGAGGCCGTTGAGAGCGGGAAAACGCATCATGCCAGTAAGAAAACAAGCGAGTGAGCTTACATTGTAACTCATGGTTTTTATTTTAACACGAGGAAATTATGAAGCTATAATACGTGTGCGTGTGCGAGAGAGAGTTATGATAATCTCTCAAACTAATAAGCTTCATAAACTAAGGAACATGAGTAGAGACTATTGAGAATTATTATTTAAAAATTATGTACTCCTGATATATATTTTTATATTCATATATGTATATACAAAGACATATACATACATCAAATTTATATTCATATATGTATATACAAAGACATACATACATCAAAATCTTTTCTTCTCATTTGGTAAGAGTACATATACATGTAATTACAAGAGTGAAGTTAAAAGTTCATGAAGAGCGGGCTTACCTGCTTTGTGCATATACAAGCGGACGAAAGGAATTAACACCTCATCAAGCTGCTCCGCGTCACTGTTATGGTTCCCCTTGGCTGCCTTTCTTATCATCTCCGTCAAAGCTAAACTCCCCTTGAACTTTATATACCTGTAAAACTCATTAGAGCCTCGTGTGCGTGGCGTGTGTGTCTGTGTGCCCATATATCTGTATCTATGTAACGTATAGGTGTGCATACGAGTCCCTCGTATACAAATTAATAAACATATATAGGCCAATGTGTATGTGTACATAAACGCGTAAATATAGACAAAACATATCATACTCGTCATATACATTATGATATAGAGATATGTCATACGTATACACTACACATACCACACGACGTACCTATTAAAACTCTGTACTAAGGCATCACGTAGCTGTTGATCTTCAAGTGCCCTTGGTCTTAGAAAGGGATGCTCTAATAGTTGTGGGATTCTGGGCCTTTTGCTCTTGTCCCATACAAGGCAGGTCTTCATCACTTCTAGAATAAGTGGATTTGAAACCGGTGGGAATTCGATAACATGTTTCCTGTGTAAAATAAAGTTCAATAAAACATATATACTCAATACCACATCTCTCTCTCTCTCTGAGTGTGTGTGTGTGTGTGTGTGTGTGTGTAATTCACTTACGGATTGGTGATCTCTGTAATCTTTTGATAAAAGCTGAGGTGGGAAAAGGGTGTTCTTCCGTAAACCATCTGGTAAAGTATGCAACCTAGGGACCATATATCCGATGCTCGACCACACTTGACAGTTCCATTCTCGTCTCTTGAATTCATCATAAACGCTTCCGGTGACATGTAGTTTAATGTCCCAACCTGTGTCACACCCATAATAGGTCTACACTTAGATAAAATATTATATAATAAACATTATAATGTCACTCTCTCTATATATAATCTCTAATAAATGAATTTCATATCGACTTAGAATATATACTATGTTTACCTGAGACTCACGGACAATATTAGTGGTGTCATTCTGTATAGCCTTAGCAATTCCGAAATCTATAAGCTTAAGCCTTCCTTGAACGAGTAGAAAATTGGCGGGCTTTAGATCTGCATGTACAATCCTCTCCTCATGGATAGTATGCACTGCTTTCAGTATATGCTGGAAAATAAATAAATCTATGAATAAAGAAAAACAAGATCAACTGAATACAGACATGATTAGCACATGCGCATGTACATAAATGCTCTAAAGCATTACGCAGTCGTTATTTACATGAGTCATGTTGAATGTGATCCCTATATGTTGCAAAAAGATACAGACATCCAATATTATGACTACGTTGCACCTACACATACTTAGGTATATATACTAAGACATGTGCTGAAACTCACATACATACGCACACACACAATAGTGTATAAATGTATAGCCGTTTTTATAAGTTGTATGTTATAAGTTTGTGTTATATGCCTATTTATATATGTATGCTTGTGGGTACATCATACCTCCCAATGAAGCCTTAGCCAGTTCTCGTCAATCTCGCCTTCTTCATTCTTTTTACGCTCAAGCATGCGTGCTAAATCAATTTCTCCGTACTCCAAAACCATGTAAATTCTTACATCGTTCTGTATTTCACCATGGACTACATAATCGCTTCTGAATATATTTTTATCTGTCACCTAAAACAGAACCAAACTATGTTTAATGTATTGTAATATATTACACAAAATATATTACTTTAATTAGTTATTTATATTATAGAGTACTTCGTTTATTGCATTTGCGAAATATGCTTATGCTTGGAAAACAATATATAACGAATAGTTTGTGGGGTTCTAGCTGTAATATTAATAACTAAGACCTCATAGTCTCGACTTATTTCATGTGACGATCTCTAACTATAATGTTAGTACGACTTTAATATATATAATCGTACCTCGTAATCTATGAGTTGTACAATGTGACGTTTTCCTCGTAGACGCTCTAAATACTCAATCTCCTGATGGAACCCACAGGCTGTCTGGTGATCACGTCCCTTGAGTATGATACGTTTTAGAGCGTATATTGTACAATCCTGTGCAATAACCTTGAATACGTGACTACTCCCACCACTCCCAATTTTTCCAAGCTTTTGGTACCTCTTGTTGTTTACCCATACAAATCTCTCATTCTCCCTTTGCCTGCAAGAGTATGCAATAGTCGGATTATTTACACTACATTAATGTCCTGTGTTTGTGTGTGTGTGCGTGTGCATGTATGAGAGAGAGAGGATTAGCATATACACAAATAAAATACTATACTGTAGTGGAACTCATAAAACATAGTATGATATAGTATCGTACAAAAAAGATATGCAATATATAGAGTATATCGTAAACAATCGATAGACAAATTGACGCTACTATAATAATATAATAAGCACTATCTTTAGTTATACGTATTGTTACTGAACTATATATACCATTCTATATGTACAACTTTATAATATATTGATGTTAGAGTATGGTTTAACGACGCCCATAGTATAGTTGCGTACTTTTGCACTTAAACGTTAATATACTATAAAAGCATGTATATGCTATACATTATTATCATATGTAATATACGCACCGTTCGTTTTCCCTTGCCCTGCGTGAATCCACCTCTTTGAGGTCGCCAGGTAAATTTCTCTCTGTGCTCTCCTGCTTCGGAACTTCCTTAACTTCATCCTTAAGCTGAGGATGCTGCTGGAAATCTCCATTATTTGATCCTCGAGCATTCTCCTGTTAAACATACTTGATGTAGTCCATAAATAAAAATAGACAAACTATAATATTGCCGTATACTACAGCATAATACCGTGCAAAATATACAAACTTTATCATACATACTATGACTGTTAATCTAGCATAAATTATAATATCATGCTACAAATATATGCTATTTGATACATAAGAATATAGTTGAACTATAACAAGAAAGACTCACAATTACTAGACGTATTCTGCCTACCATACAACAGCATATTCTATTTAGCAGAATAATTGCTGAGCTACATGAGGAGGAAAGCTCTTCTTTGTTTACAAGACAAACTAAAAAAGATCACATTAAACGGGATAATGTATTATTTTAGCTTGTCCCATATTATATTCTAATACGTACTTGATAAACTCCGTTATTCTCCATAGGGACTCGTTGAGCTCCACTGTCTGGCCTTTCTGAACGGACCTCTTCGCGCTTGGCTCTTCTGCAGACAAGGTTTCCTGTCTTTGTTGCGAACAAACCTCCGGAAAATCCTCACGTTCGACCAACTTCTTGTTGTTGTGGTCCTCATGTTCGCCATTCCCGACGTTTTTATCACTTGGGCTCCTGAGAGTTATATATATATATATATATGCAAAAAGTACGGTATGGTGTATGACATACATATATCATATATCATATATCTATGTTCTACCATACATACAACGTGTGCCTGGGTATTATGTTGAAACACCGGTATAAATATGTACGTATGTATTGTTTAAGGTCACAAATAAGTAATCATACGAGATGCAGGCATAGGCACTTTCAACATTCTACAAGTGTATCACTACATTGAGATTATCTAGCATATATTACAGTAGATTATATAGATATAATAAGATTATAAACATGATGCTAATGTAACAGACAGCTTACGATTTGTTATCGTCCTGCTTACCGGAGATTTCCAGCTCTTCTTTAAGATTAACGAGTTCGTCTAGAAGCTTAGAAGCCGGCACAAGTGGCTTTTCTTTATTCTCCACTTGCTGGATTTCTCCCGCTTCCATTGACTCGTTAGATCCCGTGCTATCGTCACCTCGTAGAACACGCCTTGGATGCCCTGATAACATAATCTTAGTATACATGAATATGTAAGTACACAAAATACACACACAATCTCATGAAACAGGTTTAAAGTTTATGCATCTATTGTGTGTGTGTGTGTGTGTGTGTGTGTGGTATAGTATTAAAACACGTCAATATAAGAAACTATAATTAGATGCTATAATCAATTGATTCACCAAGCGTTTCTTTACATACGCATGCATAAGGATGTGATATGTATGCAGGTGAAGAATTTACTGTTAAGCTAGACCGAATGTGAAACAACTAGTAATAGTTAGAGTAATATAGTCGATATCTACAAATTAAATGATTTTATATTTTATTTATTATTGTATATTGTATAAATAGCAATGTAAAGAAAGTACCTAGCAAAAGCTTGGTAGACTTGAACCGCGATCCTCTAAACGATCCAAGAACTTTTGGCTCGTCTTTCTTTGAAGAATCAACCGGATTCTTGCTTCCTACTATTAAATCTCCTTGTTGAGGCGTTGTCATACACGTCCTCTCTGCAAACAATATAAGAAAGAGAGGGTAAGAATATATGGTCACATATACACAATGCATGTGTGTACCTGCTGTGAAAGAAATCGTGCCTGTACCTGCTTCCGCTGCGGCAGTCCTCGTCAATCCGGCCCCACAGAAAGAGAAACCTGTAGACTCTCTATGCGCCGCATTTTGAAGAATAGCCGAGGCAGAAGTTGAAGTAGACGAGGAATGTAATGCTCGATCCTCCGTGAAAGATGAAAAACAACTCGATCTTCTGTCGGTGAGCGCCTGTTCGGGCTCCATTAGAAGATCTCCTCACAACGCCATACTGCTTTCCTTCCTTCTCAAGAACCCTCAGTACGATCTTTCTACCTGCTCGACTCCGTCTTCTTACAGAACCAGAAACCCAAAATCAACCTACATTTTCTGATCTTCTACCTGCCATCGCCTGCTCAAGCTCGAAGCGCCGCAATTCTTGAAGGCGCTATACAGACTGTAGCCGATTCTAAGAGGCGGTACACAGATTTCAGCCGATTCTAAGGCGCTACGAATATTTCAGTGAAAATGTAGACAGATCCCTGAAGAATTTCCCCGCTGTGTCGCTTTCTTCCTTCTCTAAGATTTTCGAAGAGCGTAAGAATAATCTATATTGCTTACATTCTCCGCGGATGACGACCGTCTCCGCAATCGTCTGCTCCAAACTTCTTCACTCCGCCATGCCCTTCTCAAGAACCCTAGAGTATAAACCCTAAATTTCAAAAATAATAAATGAAATGAATTAGAATTGGGGTTAAGGGTTTAATTTGGGATATGGCTATGGCCGTGGCAATGGCGCCTCCTCCTGCGTGTGTGTCGCTGGGGAATTGCAGGCCGCCGATTAGAGGTATGGAGTGGAAGAGGAGCGAGATATCTGGGACGTCCGTTGTTGCAGCTACCAGGAACAGCGTTGCACCTGTTCTTCGCAAGCTTGCCTCACTGATTGTTCAGCCTGTTGCAAGTAAGTACTTGTAATTATACATACACATAAATGTATGGGGATTATTGTGCATTTTATTTATTTTTAATAAATTTTTTAATGTGTATATCCTGCACACACACATACAATGTATACAGAATGCATATGTCCACCTATTGACAAATATATACAAATGCACAGGGTTTACCATCTCTCTCCTGTACACACACGTACAATGTATGAAGCATGCATATGTCCACATATCCACAAATGTATACAAATGCACAGAGTTTACCATCTTCACTCCCTCCTGTACACACACATACAATGTATAAAGCATGCATCTGTCCACGTATCCACAATATATACAAATGGACAGAGTTTACCGTCTTCTCTGTGTGTGTGTGTGTGTCTATGATGAAAGGAGCGCATTGCGGTCGTAATTTAAGTATATATATATATATATATATATATATATATATAGAGAGAGAGAGAGAGAGAGAGAGAGAGAGAGAGAGAGAGAGAGAGAGAGATCACACACATATCCAGGTAGAGTTTGTGAGCTGACGGGCAAGAAGTATAACAATGCGCGTAAGATATCGTACTCTCACATAAGAACAAAGAAGAAACAGCGTCCCAATTTACAGTACAAGAGACTCTGGTGGGAGAGAGGGCACAGGTGTGTTTTAATAAAATTAATGAACATTTTTATTAAACTATTAAATATTTGGTTTTTTATTTAAACAAGTTAATTATGTGTTGATTATATAATCTAAATTATAGTGGTTTTACATTACTATGTATCAGGTTTGTTAAGCTGCGTATTTGCACTTCAGCACTTAAGACAATCGATAAGAAGGGACTGGATGCCATGGCCAAAGAAGCTGGTATTAATCTAAGCCTGCGTTGAATTATTTAAAATGTTATTTTCGTTTAATTTGCAATGCTTTATTTATTTGTATACGGATGTGCTATATATATATTTGGGAAATAAGGAATAAACTTTATTATAAAATTAATATATTTTAGATAATTAAAGGTTTTTTTAAAGCTTTTCATATTACTTTAAATGTCATATAAGTTCAATGCAATCAAACATACTTATAATCATAAAAAAACGATTGTTTACTTATATTGAATAAAGATAAATAAAGTTTATGATATCAAACTCTGTTCAGGAGGGGTATATTTTAAATAAATATTGTGAGAACCCCGAGACACAACACAGTAAATATACGAAAAGACAGAAAACTCAGATATCCTTTGTATTCAAGGTCAAGTTTATATATACAAAGGAAAAGGTATATTCTAGCTATATTTGAACTATACTATCAAGGATTTAGCCAGACCATAAATATCTCTAGTAACTTCTAGAAACTTCTAGAATATACCATGGTAATTACTTACATTATCCTCCCTTGTAAGAAAAACTTCTTCAGTCGTAAAACGTGAGCAACCAAAGGTGCTTCTCGAGACTCAACATCTTGCACATGGTAAACTTGAGGGCCAATTTGACGAAGAATCTTATAAGGACCGAGCCATTTCCGCAAGAAACCTGGAGTGAGTCCTTTTTGATGAAGTTCCGGAAAATGTACAAGAACAAGGTCATTAATAGCAAACTGAGGAGGTGGCCGATGATGAGAATTATAATCCTGTTATTGTTGAACTTGTGCCCGACCTAAATGTTCTGCTGAGGTAGCATGCAATAAAGGAAGAGCTTGATCTAAGTAAGTCGCCCAATATCGAGCTTCAGCATACTTAGGTTTGTGAGAAGCCAAACCAACTTCTGGAGGCATTCGAGGGTTGCCCATACAATGCTTTGAATGGAGACATGCCAATGAAACTTTGAATGCCAGTGTTGTATGCAAATTTTAAGTATCGCAAATACCAATCCCAATCATTCTGAGTAGGATTTATATACTTAGAAATCATACCTTTAAAAGTCCGATTCAAACGCTCGACTAATCCATCTGTTTGTGGATGAAAGGGAGATGTGAAAGATTGTTGAATTCCCATCCGTGAAGTTAAAACCTTCAAAACTTCAGCAATAAAGGCAGGTCCATTATCTGATAAAATCTGTTCTGGACATGAATGGCGCAAAATTACCCGAATGAGTAGAAAATCAGCAACACTATGGGCCGTGACATCTGGTAAAGCTCCAACCTCCACCCAATGTGTCAAATAATATGTTAAAACCATAACATATCGGTTGCCTGCAGCTGAAGGTGGAAAAGGACCAATTAAATCCCATGCAACAAGTTCAAATGGCCGTTCCACCTGTATAGACTCTAAAGCACCAGTTGATCGTGAGGAGTTCCGAGTCTAACACAATGAACAACTTCGTACGTACTGGATCACATCTTGTCGCATATTCGGCCAGTAAAAAGAACGTTGTAAGCTGTCCAAAGTTCTTCGATAACCAAAATGTCCGCCAGAAAGTGGTGAATCATGATATGCTGCAAGATACCTAGGAACAAAAGTGGTTGGAATTGCCAAACGTAGTGAAGTTGTAACATCTGTGCCAATAAAATAAACCACACCGTCATGTATGCGAAATTGTGCCACAAATGAAGAAAAACGAGAGTTGAATGGTTGAGAAGGATTAGTTAGTGCCAAACGAATAGGTTGAATCCAAAGCATCTGTTTCCTGAGCCCTTGAGACCTCTGTAAGAGATGGAATTGTAAGATCCAATTGATTGGTCATAACTGCACAAGGAGCCCTAGAAAGAGCATCAGCATCCACCATACTATCCCCGAGACGATGTTTGACCTCAAAGTCATACATTTGGAGCCGAAGTGCCCATCTGGCAGATCGTTCAAGCAACTTCTTGTTCTTCAATAAGGCAGAAACAGCTGCATGATCACACTCCAAAAGCGTATGAGATCCATGAAGATATACATGAAGACGCTCAAAATCCCACACTGCAGCTAAGCACTCAAGATCTGAAGCACAATAGTTATTTTCAGGGCCTTGCAATGCCCTACTCACATATGCAATGGGATGTTGAACGGACTCATCACATACCTCAGTTTGCATTAGGACTCCACCAATACCTACGGAAGAAGCATCCGTTCGTAATATAAAAGGACGAGAAAAATCCGGGTAATGAAGCACCGGAGGGACGTCAAATACTTTTGTATCTTACAAAAAGAATCTTCACAATTGTTAGTCCACACAAAAGGAACATCCTCATGCAACAAAGCTCGCAAAGGAGCATTGACATCAGCCAAACGAGGTATAAAAACGTCCTAAATATGTGACCTTACCAAGAAATCGTCATAAAGACTGTACATCTGTTGGATGAGGAAATTTTGCCACATCCTCCACCTTGGATGGATCCACACGTAACCCCTCACGAGAAATCATGTACCCCAAATACGTAGTTTCAATTGTGCCAAAAACACACTTAGGCTTCTTCAACTTGAGCCCATACTCCCGTAAACGATCAAACACACGAGCTACTTTCTTGAGATGATCTTCCCAAGATCCCTGAGTATGAACTAGAATGTCATCCAAGTACTTTGCAACTATCTCCAGAAACTCATCATTAAAAACTTCATCCATCATGCGCTGAAATGTGGCAGGAGCAGATACTAAACCAAAAGGCATAACAAGGAACTCATATAAACCAAAAGGAGTTTGGAATGCTGTTTTAGGAATGTCTTCAGGAGCCATAGGAATTTACCAATAACCTGAAGCAAAATCCAATTTAGTAAACCAACGACTCTTACCCAATTGATCTAACAAATCCTGTGTGTTCGGTAAGGGATAGCTATCTGGTTCTGTAACAGCATTGACGGGATGGTAATCCACGTGAACCGCTTAGATCCATCAGGTTTATCCACCAAATGGGCTCTGATGCCCATGGACTGAAAGAACGGCGAGCCAACTTCTTCTCCACAACTCTGACACACATTTTCGTATAATGGCCAATTCTTTTGGAGATCGCCTTCGAACAGCAGCTTTAGAAGGTAAAGCGTCCCTGTTCGAATGTGGTGTTGTGTTCGAACCTTAGCAGTGGGGGTGATATCTGTAGAGAAAAGATCTGAATATTTCTTCAATAATTGTTGTACCTAAAACTCTCGCTGAGAGAAGTTGGTTCAGTTGCCACATGTACATTTCCAAGTTCCTTACACTGAGGACACCATTGCTGAAACATCTAGTTCATGCATGATGGCACTTGACAAAATTGTTCCACATCGCTTGAGAGGGAGTTTATCCAAAAGAAAAGGTGAATGACCTGGAAGTATTAACCGTCGAGGCCCAAATTGGCAACTTGCCTTACATGCATCCAAACACCCAAGAATAATATCAAAAATCTGGTGTGAGAATACATGGAGTTGCAACTCGTCTGCATAAGTCCCAAACTGCAAAGGTACTTGAGCAAGTGTAGACGAAGCAGCTCGAGTACATCCATCGCCATACAACACATGTAAAGCTTCCTTGCTTGGCACCGTTGTCAAAGCACAACGTGTAACCACATTACAGAAATCGAAGAAATACTAGAACCTGTATCAATAAGAATAGTTACAGGGGTACCATGTATGAAACCTTGTAGTGTAAATGGAGATAACCCTTTATGAGGAGTTCGCGAAGCTTGAGGTGAAAAAGAAAGAAAAGATGAAGGACTAGGAGATGAAGGAAAAGTGTTAGGTGCCTTCGTACCCAACACACCTACTCGTTTCCGCCTCCACAGGAGCAACATCCACAACAGCAACCGGTTGATTCTGACCTGGACGCCAACCTGGATATGGTGGTCGCCAATCGGGAAACCGCCGACAATGTTGGTAAGTGTGACCAAGTACACCACAAGCCTAACAAGACAATCGTCGTCGTCCTTGTCCTTGACCACGACCAGCACCACGACCAGCACCATTAATGCGAGCAGCTTCTACCTCCATAGGCACAGGACCAGCAGGCGCATTGAAAGTTGGAGGAGTGATGGCCTCTGGAATGGGTAATTGTACTCTTGGAGCCGCTTCAAAACGTTGTGCCCGAGTGAAAGCCTCTTCCAAAGTGACAGGTCCCAGTGCCCGAACATAACCAACAAGATCCATCGAAGAGCAGGCCATAACATTCCTAATTTGCTATGCTTGGACATGGTGGGATCCGCCCGCATCAAGAGATCACGAAACTTTATAGCAAACTGCATGACAGATTCATTTGGTGCTTGCTTCAAACTATGAAGTTGTTGAAACGCATCGTCAGAATCTTCTGCTTTCCCAAAAGCCAATTTAAATTCCGCTTAAAGGGTGAACCAATATTGCTCTTATGTGAGTAAACCTGTTGGTGGTGACGACTATTATACCATTGAAGAGCAACATATAAAAGACAAGTTGAAACTCGCGAAGGCAATGTGTAGCTGTCCACCCATGATATGTGGCAATATTGATGAAATGAGCCAACCAATGGTGAACATCTGCACCCGGTGCACCTCGAAAAGGTTGAGGTCGTACACGTGGGTTTGATTGAGGAGTAGGAGTTAGAACTGGAACTTGCAAGTGTTGAAGGAGCTGTTCATGTTGGTGTGTGATGCGAATTAGTTGTTCCAAAAGTTGTTGCTTCATAAGAATCGTATGAAAGGAAACAAAGGAAACAAAAAAACAAAGAAAAGAAGAAAAAAAAAAGGAAAGATTGAAAAGAGATAAAAGAAAAGAAGATCAAAAGAAACTTCTCTCACAAATTGCCGACTTCTCCACCAGTGTGAGAACCCCGAGACACAACACAGTAAATATACAAAAAAACAAAAAACTCAGATATCCTTTGTATTCAAGGTCAGTTTATATATACAAAGGAAAAGGTATATTCTAGCTATATTTGAACTATCCTATCAAGGATTTAGCCAGACCATAAATATCTTTAGTAACTTCTAGAAACTTCTAGAATATACCATGGTAATTACCTTACAATATTATATGATAAAAATCATATCTTATATGAAAATTAAATTTTAATCTTCAGAATGAGAATTACATTATTTCAAGAATCAACCTTGTAAACAATCCAAACAATAAATACATTAACAACAATATATTTATGTAACTATATCGTTTTCTTCATTAAAGAATATATTTGAACATCCATGATCTGTCAATTATAATTTTAAAACAAAGTATTATTTGACTTAATAAACAATATCTAATATTTTTTATTTTCATTTTAGTTTTACTCATGTATTTTTTAAATTGTTATAAATATAAAATGTAAGTTTTAGTGTTGTTGTAAACCAATCTAAACACATTATATGTTTAAAATAGGCATACATACAGTTGACACTTTAATATATAATATTCTATAATTTAAAATTTTCTTAAATAGAAATATAATTTAAATAATAACATCTTTCACTGTACTTTGGAAAATTATGTTTATTTTTAAATTTAAATTTTATTACATTCATAATACAAACACCACCATTATTAAGAAACTAATGAAATAGCTCAATGCAAATGCATAGGGTGACACATTTATGTTTCCACCAAATTGAGAGTTGTTCTTCTTTTGCAACATTGCTTGGTTGCTCACCACTGGAGTTCCTTGGGCACTGTTGTGGTAATGGATCCCCACACAATCCAAGGTTGCCTTCAAATACCAAATTATCAAATGTCCAAAATTGACCAGCATCGTATGGAATTTCGCCTTTCAACTCATTGAATGATAGGTTTAGGTATTCTAGCGAATGCATTTTTGTAAGTGAAGAAGGAATAGAACCTATCAAGTGATTATGCGAGAGGTACTTACAGGACTTAATGGAGATTACCCAGACTTTCTGGGATCTCACCAGATATATTGTGTGTGTCAGAATAAGATATCGAAGGCCAATAAGGTTTCTCAAAGTCATTAGGATCTCACCATTCAAGAGATTGAAAGATAAATCCAATAAAGTTGTTGCTCGCAACACATATTTATATTTTAGAATTAAACCTTTAATCTTCATGGACACTTCCTGATAGAGGGTATCCCCATCTGTACCTTCAGATATCATTTTAAACCCCTCCAAGTGACTAAGCGTTGATGGCATTTTTCCCTTGAGTTTGTTCTCGGAAAGGTCGAGTATCTGGAGTTGTGGCAAGTTCCACAACCAATCTGGTAAAGTGCCATGAAACCTATTTCCACCCAGAATTAGCACTCTCAGCCCTTTAACTTCTCCTAGAAAAGTCGGGAGTGTGCCTGTGAAGCTGTTTCCCTTTGCATCAATCAATTGTATCTGTTTTTGATGACAAGAATGGGAATTCTCCTTGGAAACTGTTAAATGCCAGGGACAAGAAACTGAGGTTTGGCAGCTTGGTCATATCCACCTCAATCTTCCCCTCTAAAGAGTTATTAGCCACCGTTAATCGTTCCAAGTCCGTGCAATTGTCCAGTGACTTTGGAAGTGTCCCAGTAAACTGGTTGTGATCGAGTTGGAGATATCTCAATAGCTTGCACTTTCCTAAATCGGTTGGAATGGGACCTTCCAAAGAATTGTTTCTCAGGTCGAGATACTGAAGCTTTGTCATGTTACCCACGTTTGGGGAAATAAATCCCAAAGCATTGTTATTACCAAGATCCAGGTATTCCAACTGGCTCATGTTCCATATTGTATCTGGAAGCGCAGACCTTTATTGTTGAGATTTTCCAAAACCATGTCGGTGAAGAGCGGGAGCGTAAGTGACTGTGGAATTGGACCCTCCCCTCCATCGAGAAAAAAAAATTGAGTTTGGTGCAGTTGCCAATCTCAGCAGGGATCTGCCCTCAAGACTGATAGAAAATCCCCACAGGTTCTTGAGTTGTCCAATTGAGCTTGGTATTTGTCCCCTCAAATTTGGATTACCACCCATAAAAAGCCACTCAAGGGAGGAGCAATTCCAGAGCGTGTCTGGAATACTACCGTTGAACAAGTTAGACTCGAGATCAATGCCTCTAAGACTCTTTAACTCTCCCAGCTCTCTTGGGATAGAACCAGTAAGACTGTTATTGGATAAGCCAAGCACCTTCAAGTTTCTCAGCTTCCCCAGTTCTGGAGGGACTTTGCCATCCAAGTGATTCTCACTCAGGCTCAAGATTTCAAGATTTATTAGCTTACCAAGGCTTGCAGGAATGGTGCCACTTATTTTGTTGAACTGAAGAAAGAGATAAATCAGGTTGTGGAGCATTCCCAATTGACTGGGAACTTTCCCGTGCAGGATATTACTCCCCAGGTCCAGGAATTCTAAATTCTTCATTTCGCCAATTGCAGTAGGTATCTCACCGGTAAGACTGGCGTTCTCCAGTTGGAGATCGGTCATGAACTTGAGATTAGCAAGTCGAGGACTGATAGTCCCTCCCAGATCCAGACCATTCAAAGTCAACTCCTTGACGTGGCCAGTGACATTGTTGCACGTCACTCCCTCCCAGTTGATGCAGAGATTGCGAGCGTTATCACTACTCCAGTTGGAAAGAAAATGACTATTAACCGTGCCCTCCTTGAAGGCCAGCAACGCATTCACTTCATCATTGTCCGCAGCAAGGGCTGCTGTAGATATTACTAACATTAACACAAGGACTGAATATTGCATTTTTGTATACATGATAGTGTAGATTCCTTTTTATAATGGAGTGTGAGCGTGTGACAGACAGGATTCAATTTGAACCGGTCCTGTTTTGCATGTATACACTTTCTCTAGACAAAGCCTGTAAGAAATAATAGAAAAATAACAACGAAAAATGGTTAACGAAATTGTCAGAGTGACATAATTTTGACATTAAAATATACTTATCTTTTCAAGGTCTACGTATGATACAAGTTGACATTTTCAAGGTCTACGTATGAGACAAGTTGACATTTTCTCTATAGCTCATATACTTGTGTACCACGATCATACTTAAAATATACACACATACACACGCTTTCCTAGTTACGTGTTACAGGCTGGTTTTGTTGGCTCCCTATAAAACTGGATATCCCTTGAAATCTGATTAAATACACGAGTGGCAGTCCATATATAGTCACTATGCAATATACACACACACACATGCATACACCATACACTATACGCGTGTTACATACGGCATGGGGATTCCAAGCCACATATTTCCATAAAAATCTAATGCGTGTTACATACGGACATGGTACAAGATGAGGATTCCAAGCCACATATTTCCATATAAATCTAGATAATGTCATTTTGGAACCTACACTATCATGTATACAAAACTGCAATATTCAGTCCTTGTGTTAATGTTAACAAACTTACGATTCTTTATATTTATAATTGCTTTAAACTCATATTAAGCACAACAATACTATCTTAATACAGGAAGCCTTTTGTCTTTGTGTGTGTGTGTGTGTGTGTAACGGAGTATTATATAAACTTACCTGCTCTTCTTTTCACCTTCAACCTCCCCAGAATCCCGCTTCTTATCTTTGTCCCTTTTACGTTCCTCGTCTTTCTCATCCTTTTTAGACTGCAAATTCAGGAAAACTAAGCCTATAATATATATGTATATTTAGCATTGCATGGTTAACCTTATATACGTGTATATATACGCATGTCTACGCATCACACACGCGCGTGCGCACGCACACACACACACACACCTTATCCTTGCGGTCCTTATCTTTCTTTTGTTGCAAATAGGCTATGTGATCGTCAAAGAGCTTCTTCAGTACTACACCGTCATCAATTGCCCTGCGAAGTACTTGTTAATTAGCATATACATCTGACACACACATATATATACATATACATCGATACATATATTAAACATCCAGATGCATAATTTATATATTATGTATTTGCCTCACCTGTACTCTGAACTTGGAGTCCTCCCACGAAGTTATGGCCTGCAAGGCAAAGCAAATATTCTCATACTGTCCAAGACAAAGCAACATATAAATATATCATATATACCTTTGTTGACGCAGCAAAGAGGAGAAGTCTTCGGCTAACCTCTGTGGCTTCTTAGCCTTCTTGTCTTCGTCCTTCTTTATTCTTTCTATGGTGTCTTCAAATGCACACTGCACATTTACATACAAGGATAGATAGATACATACATTTCTGCGTGCGTGTACATACACAAATATACAAACACACACATATGTCTCTACCTTGAGGCTAGATTCAGATATCGTCGATATATCTCCTTCTTGAGACAATGCATGCTTGAAACTTTCGTATGGTGTCGTAGAGAGTACAGAAAAAATAAATAATCATACATATTATGAAATAAATACGACATTCAGTATATCTTATTGAATAATTAATATACCTTCGAAGCCTTCAGTATTTCCTTAATCCTTACCTCTCCTCCGGATACTGAAATCATATACAAGTCAGCATCAAGCAATTTTAATCATTTTAAAAAGGTAGTGTTTATCTAGTCCAAAGAAGGACCTTTACAACACCCATTGGTTGCAATATATCAACAAATAGTCCAGTATAGTTAATCCTGAATATAACAATGAAAACAACTTCATAGATTATATTTGAGTCAAACATATAAAACTCATGGGACTTGAACCCCTACCAAAATAATTGAAATAACTTTAAACAGTCAAATTATCACGATTATAATCAATTTGATTATGTAAACTTAATTAATTCTTAACTATTAATGTGAAACATATAGCACGTGATTTTATAATTTCCTAGATATAAAATATAGAAAATCTGACCGTGAAGATCACTTTAGTATATTGTGTTTAATTTAAACTATTAAACTTTTGATTTTTTATTTAAACAAGTTAATTATGTATTGATTATATAATCTAAATTATAGTGGTTTTACATTACTATGTATCAGGTTTGTTAAGCTGCGTATTTGCACTTCAGCACTTAAGACAATCGATAAGAAGGGATTGGATGCCATGCCCAAAGAAGCTGGTATTAATCTAAGCCTGCGTTGAATTATTTAAAATGTTATTTTCGTTTAATTTGTAATGCTTTATTTATTTGTATACGCATGGTGCTATATATGTATTTGCGAAATAAGGAATAAACTTTATAAAACTAATATATTTTAGATAATTACTATTTTTATTAATTATGTCTAAAGGTTTTTTTATAGCTTTTCATATTACTTTAAATGTCATATTAAATTTAAGTTCAATGCAATCAAACGTACTTACAATCATAAATAAAATGATTGTTTAATATACTTATATTGAATAAAGATAAATAAAGTTTTTGATATCAAACTCTGTTCAGGGGGTTTTTAAATAAATATTATATGATAAAATCATATCCTATATGAAAATTAAATTTTAATCTTCAGAATGAGAATTACATTAACCTTGTAAACAATCCATTATAAATCCAGTTAAATAAACAATAAATACATTAACAACAATATATTTATTGTAATTATATCGTTTTCTTCATTAAAGAATACATTGAACATCTGCTTCAATTATAATTTTAAAACAAAGTATACTTAATAAACAAACATTATTAGTCATAAAAACCATGTTCACTGCTAATTTAAATATTTATATAGAAATGTATACACCTGATAGACAACATTGTGCAATATATGTATTAGATTAACATTGGATATTTATCATTTATGTTTTTTATGTATTAATAAAGATAAATATATTAAGACATTGTAAACCAAATGAATGTAACGTATGAGAGCTGCTATAGCCTATATGTATGGACACCAAAGTTTAAATAAGAAATTTTAAATTTATATACACAAATATACAATATAGTTCTATACTTTATATATATATATATGTGTGTGTGTGTGGAGAAAGAGAGAGAGAGACACACACGCACACAGACACACACATTTACAAATTCAGAATTCAGAATTTATTATTTATAATAATTTTTTAACTTTAAACTTGATTTATTTTAAAACGTTACCCTCAAATTTTTAATTACAAGATTTAAATTCTAAATTAGATTTTAAATAATAGAATTAAGTAATAAATTTTATTTTGATTAATATATTAACATTGATACTTCAGGTCAGAATTAGAAACAAGTTGATAAATTATTATTTAATATTAATTATTAAATAGTCTCTCTCATAAATTTTAAATTTCTAATGTTATATTAAAATTAATACACATGCCCATTCGATGATGGGATTAATGATTTAATAATAATTTATTAAATAATGAACCTTTAACTTGGTTATTATTCTTGATTTAGTGATGCAACAAATTGTTATAATCATCAACCTAATGAATTTATCTATAAGTTGAAATTTTAAGTTTATTCCTTAAGTTTCGTATGTTTATTCTAAATTTATTTATGCATGAACTTAATTATTTAACCTAGTTGTTTACATATAAAATGTATAACTTTTTGTGTTTTTATGTAAAGTAAGTGTATATAATTAACACAGCATTTGGAACCATGTCAAAGAGCTTGCACTTTATTACACCACACTCCATTCAGACCATATTTTAACTTAGTAAATTTATTTATAAATTGGACTCTCAACTTAATTATTATATTTAACCTAATGAGTTTATCCTATGCATAAACTTAAAAATTGTTATTTTTAACCTTGTAAATTCATTCTTAAACTATACCTTTTACTTTTACCTATGCACGAGTTTAATGATCTTAACTTTATTATTATCTTTAATCATGTTAACTTTTAAACTCAAATTGCCACATGTAATTTTGAATAATCAATTTAAATGTCTTATAAATGTTAAATATTCAATAATCATTTCATGTCCATATTGATAGAAAATAATATAGCATTTGTCTAATAATATACAAAGTTGATACGTGTTTATGTGTGTGAAATGTTCAAACAATATTATTATTAGGTTTCACATTAAGGCAAACCTTATAAAAATAAAATTACATTAGTAATGTGCTTAATACTGATCAAGAGTGGTATATAATAATAAGTTGAAGAACATCATGGAAGTTCATCCCTAAAATTAGGTAAAGTCTTCCCTTTTATTATATATATATATTATATATATATATTTAAAGTATATTTAAGATCCATTGTGACGACAATATCCAAATTTTTTTGTTTTTCATTTTAGTTTTACATTGTTATAAATATAAAATGTAAGTATTAATATTGTTGTAAACCAATCTAAACACATTATGCAATTGTAACTAAAATGGGCATGGCTATAGTCCCATTTCCTAATAATTAGCAATTTTAGCTATTTAATTAGCATTTTCTAATATTAAAGGAATATTCTTTAGAATATATATTTAAAAAAGAATATTCTTTAGAATATTCTATTTTGTATTCTACCCTTTAATAAATTATAGCATTCATTGAACAAAAATTAATAACATTATAAAAGTAGAAGGTATTAAAATATATATAATATATTGCCTAATATAACAATTAAGGAAGAGCAAAGAGGTACATTATATAAATATTTGTTGTTATTAAAATATTAATATTTAAATATAACATTATTAATTAAAAATTTGTAGTAGTAATAATATATATATATAAAATCCTATAATAATATAGTCAATCTTCCATATCATTTTTTAAATTTATATAGTTAAGTATACAATTTGGTACTATTATTAAAGAGTTTATAATAATTATGAATATTAAATATATGATATTTTATAATTTTGTAATTGCTTTAAGCTTCAGAAAACATACATTCCCTTGCAGTTTTGTTAATCGTGACTTTATCAACGCTTCTTGACATCCACCCATATCGAATGGATTTAACATTTATAAAACATGCTGGGTCTTTTTGATTGGGAGACCATGTTTTCTCTAGGCATCCATTATATTTCGCTCTCCTTCTCGTGTCGCCTTTTTTGTGGTTTGAACCATGCAACCTTAACAATACTATTTTTTGTGATTACTTCAGGTGTGTCGATAATTTGACCCATCCAAATAGGCTGATTATATGACGCATCTGGAGTAATGAGAACCATCATTAGTTTTTGAAGATCCTTGCAGCAATCAAAGTATGCTTTAGGTTTTTGGTTCCTTTGTCCAACAAAGTGTGGGGTTTGCACTTCCACATCACTACTGGCTTCTATGTCGTCTGCTCAGTGATGTCATTTCAATCTCCTCTCGCCACCTTGTTTTAGGCCAAAAGGGTGTTGCAATTCTGTACTTGTGACAGTAGGCCCTTCCAACTCTCGAACAACAGTCTCCCAATAGTGACCACATGCTTATATAGTTCTGAGTAACCAGTTGCCTTATCAGAATTCTTTGGCATCGATTTTTGAACCCATGCCACATATTTTTTGATGCCATCAATAATAACCTCTTGTTCCTTGAGCTGGGCACTCAATGGAATAGGGTCTGGTTGTCCTTCTGGGAGAAGTGGCTTTCCATCCTCTCCACTTTTGAAGAGCATTAAGCCCTCTTTCGGTAACCACTCCTGCTCTGATGGCCGTAACTTGTACTGCATAATAGGTATACCATCTCGTATGGAGAAAAAGAATTGTAGCGGCACAAGGTGACCAACTAAAGAATCACTCCCTTCTTTTATATACTCCTTGAGAAATTTTTTGAAGTCTGGCACCTCAGTCACAAGCAAAGCACAACTTTTTTTGGAGATGCAATTTTCAAAAAGATTCATCATATGCGGTAAGGTAAGTGCACTTGTCCTTTTTGTAGAGTTGGAGACCTTGCTGAAGAACGCATCAATATCTTCATGAGTGTGACCAACCATAAGGAAACTGAGCGTGATTGTTTCAAACACACCTTTGGCAACAAGCATTGACAAGTATGCTAGCACATATCTAGAAAATAAAAGTAAGTATGAGCTTGAGAAACCCTTAAGTAAAATGATTTACCTATTTTTGTTCTCGCCTGCACAATTATCCATCTGTAAAAGCAAATGACGAGGAAGCTTATTTGATGTTGAGGACACATGTACACTATTTGAGCTAGATCCCTCCACTGAACCAGAACTCTCAACAGGGCCATCTGTTTTCTGTGCAGGCTGTTGACAATGCCTCTCATATTCCCAAGTAGCCTCAAGTGCAGACGTGTTCATGAGAGCATTATGTAAAGGTTGAAGGTGTTGTTTCTTCACTTTGAGATCACTGATAGGACTTGTCTGTGAGTGGGCTTCAAGGTTTCTGAAACACATGGCTAACGACCCAATAGTGAAATTGGAGTCGCTAGACCAATGTGGAAGTGAAAAGTGTCCATATGACTCACAACCGTGTCCATGTGTTAGCACACCTGTCAATGAAATCGGAAGTTTCATGACATTTCCAAGGCACTTTGGTGTTGCAAAGAGCTTTGGAATGCTGGTCTTTGAATGATCCATCTTGTCATGGATCAAGCACAGGTACTCTGATGGGCGTGACACAGAAAGCATGCGGTGTGCATAGTACTGAGACCGGCAAGTTTGTTGTGCAATCATGTGGGCCTCCATCTTCTTTGAATGGTAGTGATCTCCACCAAGGTTTTTGCACAAGCCTCTGCAGCCTTCAATGATGTACAAGTGTCACACTTGGAAAAGCTAGAGTGTTTTGCAATCTCCACATCCTTAAAATGAGTATTCCATATGTTGTTGAAGGTACCAGTGCAGATTGCTTGGAGCCCCATCAAACTGAGGCACTTGTTCACATGTTCACACAGCTTCAATTGAGTGTAGATTGAAGGCAAAACCTTGAGATTTTCCCTGACCCCTGCATTTGTGGTTCGGCATTTGTGAGGCATCCTGTCTGCATTTGCTTCCACAAAAGCCTTGAGTATCTCTATGGCTGCCATGATGTGAGAGCGGGTTTTGACCAAGCGAGTGTTCCCATGAACTGAGGTTCGCGCTCCATCTAGCCACTCATCCCTCCGACGGTAGAACGTGGTCTTTGGGATCCCGTATATACTGTACCAAGCTTTGAAGCAGATGGCCACCTTATTAAATACCATGGATGTACTCTGATAACCTGTGTCCGAGGCCATTCCATCAATACACCCAGTTAGTGCAGCATATACAAACTCATGCCTTTGCTTTTGGGTGAGCATACGAAAGACATGTCTACATTGGGTAATTTCATTCCGGTCTGCCATCTGACAACACTTCTTCTTGCAACAGTCAATCGTGGAAATGCTCGTAACACTTTCGGAAGATGTAGGATCCATCTTTACCCTCTTGCTGAAACTTGCAGGGGAAGATCTACAACCCATGAATCGCCTTTTTCTTACAATAGGACCAATGCAAGGAACCTCTTCAAATATGAGTTGTTCTTCCGGGTTGTTATTATTGAAATCCAACCCAGAATATGTTGAACCATCTTGCCGTCTTAATTCAGATGTTCGCCACCTCACGAGGGATCCAGGATACAATGTGCCATTAGGTGAAACCTCTGTCACAACTACACCCACGAAGTCGGACCCTAGTTTCTCTTCTGACACTGCTTCCATTGGATTTATAGCTGTGATGATGCCTCTTCCGACTTCAATCTCACGAAGAAAGAGAATCACCTCATCCATCACAGCAGGCAAGCCATCATCTGGTAAACTCGTGCTACTATTTGTTTGTGACTCTGCATATTCTGTGTCAGCCTTGACTTCATCCAAATTCCACAATACAGGAGAACCCTCCTCAAATTCCATTCCC
Source organism: Selaginella tamariscina (assembly GCA_003024785.1). Taxonomy (NCBI): domain Eukaryota; kingdom Viridiplantae; phylum Streptophyta; class Lycopodiopsida; order Selaginellales; family Selaginellaceae; genus Selaginella; species Selaginella tamariscina. Next base: position 43,482 of record PUQB01000899.1, on the reverse strand, counting down.
AGAACCTCAACATGCTTGTAAATGGTGTTCACCCATACGTACACACAAGATCCTTGGGCAATATTGTGACATGATGCATTATTATCTCGAACTTCCACAGTTCCAGTGCCAACTATCTCGTTGTTCCGAAGAAGACATACTTTATCTCCAGTATTAAACATATTGTCCTGCACATAAATAATTGTATTATTTATGATATCTGTTTATGCAATATTTCTAAGAAATCTGAATTACGGTTACTTAATAATATGCATATGCAATAATACATAATTATGTTTAGAGATAATATCTCATGTTTGATTAATACAACTGATGGGCGGGATTAATCCCGCCCACGAATCCCTCCGACGAGGAACGGTCGGCGGGATTAATCCCGCCGCCGACTCAACCCCTTCGGAGAGAGTCGGCGGGATTAATCCCGCCTTGGACTCCCTCCGACAAGGAAGACGGCGGGATTAATCCCGCCGGCTCTTCCTTGTCGGAGGGAGTCCAAGGCGGGATTAATCCCGCCCACAATTCTTACGACGGGGAATGGGTGGCGGGATTAAACCCGCACATAACTCTCTCCAAAACTATGATTTCAAAGAGATCTCGGGATAAATCCTGTCCCCAAATCTTAAAACAGGGAAGTGGTGGCGAGATTAATCCCGCCACCCCTTCCCTGCCTCCTAAAATGGTTGGCGGGATTAATCCCGCCGACAACTCTTTCTAATAAATTCTGGTAACTCTTCATCAGTTGAGAAGGTTATCGCGGGATTAATCCCGCCACTTTTTTCAGTGGCGGAGAAGCATTGCCCGAGAGATGGTGGCGGGATTAATCCCGCCACCTCTTCGAAGAGGCGAAAAAGAAATGGCCGGATTAATCCCGCCGCCCCGGTTAACCTAGAATATTAAGTTAAAAGGATATTTAAACGGGATAAATCCCTAACGGAATATATTATAATCCTAATGCATTCCTAAACCCCTAAATTGTAATTTTAAGAGAGAATGTAAGAGAGTGAATCTTTATAAGTATTTTTAAATTTGTTTATAATACTTACTTGTAAACAGCACTGAAGGCGCCGTGCTTTCCTATAAAGAATAGCACCCAATTTAATCTCGCTCCTGAGATGATCACTATGAAGAAAAAAGAAGATCTAAAGAGTGAAAAATACAGAAATGAAGAAACCCTTGCCGGAGAAAGAACCAGATCTGAATTTGAGTGGGAAATTAAATGCATTTTCAAATTTACATGTCAGACCGACAATACATATGTCAGAAATTCAAATTTTTTAAAAAGAACAGAAAATAAAATTTAAGATGAGTTGACACAAATATCCGACACTCTGACATATATACTCTCCAGTTCCAATGAGTATTTTAAAATTGCATTTAATGTTATTCAAGTGATTCAAGCTGTTTAATATTACGAAATTTTAGACTATATTCTACATTCTTAGTATTCAAGTATATTATATTATAATATATATATATAATATATACTTATACAATAAATAAATTGATATATTATTATGTATCATTTAAAATATATTCATAGTCTGTTTATTATTATTATTTTCTTAATTACTCGAGTATTTAGTTTTCATTTCCTAGTATCAATGGGATATTCTTTATATTTTATTAATATTTGAAGAATATTCTAATATTAAACCTGATTATCATAATTAAATTAGTCTTGTTCTTAATTATTGCAGTAATTATTCTACATTTGTATATATTAATGGGATTTTCTCAATTAATTTGTTATTATTTCAAGAATATTCTGTGTTAAACCTTATTATCAATATTAAATTAATATATATTATTAAAACTATATATGACTATATATTAGATAAAATGATGTATTATTATGTATAATTTAAAATATGTTCATAGTGTGTATATTAATATCATTTCCTTAATTACTTGAGTAATTAATCTTCTTTATATTAATGGGATATTCTTTATTATTTTCTTATTATTCCAAGAATATTCCAATATTAAACATGATTATGATAATTAATTTAGTTAATTATTTGAGTACTTAATTTACATTTGTATATATTAATGGGATTTTCTCAATTAATTTCTTATTATTTCAAGAATATTTCAATGTTAAACCTTTTTATCAATATTAAATTAATATATATTATTAAAACTATATATGGCTATATATTAGATAAAATCATATATTATTATGTATAATTTAAAATATGTTCATAGTGTGTTTATTAATATTATTTTCTTAATTATTCGATGTTTGTTTTGCACACATATATAAACACAAAATCATACAAGAACTTACAAAAACACATATGCACACACATGCACAACCCTAAACCAAACTGAAGAAATATGTTGCTTCTTTATTGAAAACATCATGTTCAACGCATGTATGATATATGTACTCAATCTGTGTATGTAACACATTGAATTTACATGTGTAATATTTATATTAAGCTTGTTGGGAGCAAACCCTAAACCCTAAACCCTAAACCCTGTGTATACATGTGTGTACAAAAATAATTTTTCAACACTCTCTCTTCACACCATGCATGATCCATCCTAAACCCTAAACCCTAAACCTAATATGTAACACAATGAATTTACTCATGTAATATGTATGTATGTCTGTGTGTACACGTGTGTATGTATATATGTGTACTCTGTATGTATATATATGTACTTTCTCTCTTCTCTCATACATACACACCATGCATGATCCATGTTAATATGTACTGTCTCTCTTCTCTCAAACATACACACCATGCATGATCTATAATATGTACTCGGTCTCTCTATATATGTACTAATATGTATGTATGTCTGTGTGTATAATACACACCATGCATGATCCATAATATGTACTGTCTCTCTTCTCTCATATACTATGTATGTATATCTGTGTATAATATGTGTAAGTATATATGTGTACTAATATATGCAATGTGTACAAAAATAATTTTTCAACACTCTCTCTTCTCTCATACATACACACCATGCATGATCCATCCTAAATCCAAAACCCTAAACCCTAAACCCATGTAATATGTATGTATGTCTGTGTGTATACACGTGTGTATGTATATATGTGTATTAATATATGCAATGTGTATGAATTTAATACTTTAACACTCTCTCTCTTCTCTCATGCATACACACCATGCATGATCCATGTTAATATGTACTGTCTCTCTTCTCTCAAACATACACAATATGATCCATAATATGTACTCTCTCTCTAATATTATGTACTAATATGTATGTATGTCTATGTGTATAAAACTATGTGTGTATGTATGTATTGATACACATGAAACTTTAACACTCTCATGGACACACACATGTTAAATCCCTGCATGATTTATATTTTTGGGGTGTATGTGATACACCCACGCACACGCACGCGCTAATAATATAATGAAAGAATATTCGTTTAGGGCGAATCTATATTTTATTCTTTTTAGGGTTTAAGTATATTCTCAGAAGGAATATTCTATTAGGGTTAATATATATATTTAATTCCTTTAGGGTTTAGGTATATTCTTAGGGTTTCAAGAGGCGGCGGCTGTGAAATCGGCGGCGGCGGCTGTGCACACAGGTGAGATGTGTGTGTGTGTGTGTGTGTGTGTGTATGTATGTATATATGTATAGGAGTGTGCGTATAATTTTATTTATTGATCTATCTCTCGCACACACACGCACACTCCTGTGTATATATATGTGTGTGTGGGTGTGTGTTTGTTTATCTGTATGATTTTATTTGTTTCGCTCACACACGCATACACACGATATACATATACACATATATATATATACCTATATACATATATACATACATATATTATGTGTACCAGTATCTATATAATTTTTTTTTTATCTATCTCTCCCACACACACGCACACTGCTTTACATATATATATATATATATATAATCAATGCATATTAACAAATAGTATACAACACTAGTTTATATATATGCTTATATATTCATATGGGTTATATATCTATATACACACATATATATATGTGTGTGTTTATCTGTATAATTTTATTTATTTATTAGTTTTATCTCTCGCACACACACGCACACTCCTGTGTATATATATGTGTGTGTGTGTTTGTTTATCTGTATGATTTTATTTGTTTCGCTCACACGCATACACACATATACATATACACACATATATATACCTATGTACATATATACACATATATTATGTGTACCAGTACTGTATAATTTTTTTTATTTATCTATCTCTTGCACACACACGTACACTATACATACATACATATACATATATATATATATATACAACATATATATATATGTGTTGTTTTTATCTGTATAATTTTTTATTTATTAATTTTATCTCTCGCACACACGCTAAGGTTTTGGCCTCGGCGGCGGGATTAATCCCGCCGTGAGGCCCTTCACGCAGCTATGGGCGGCGGGATTAATCCGCCGCTCTAGGACAAATGAAGAGCGGCGGGATTAATCTCGCCGCCCATGGCCTGCGTGAAGGGCCTCGGCGGCGGGATTAATCCCGCCGCCCACCCATGCCCTGCGCGGAATGCGGCGGGATTTATCTCGCCGGCAATGGCCTGTGTGAAGGCCCTAATGGGCGGGATTAATCCCGCCGGATTCCGCGCAGGGCATTTACAGGGGATGGGCGGGGGATTAATCCGCCGCTCATGAGGCTAACCGAAGAGCCTGCATGAAAGATCCTGCACGGAAGGCTAACCGAAGAGCCTGCATGACATGTCCTGCCGTAAGGCGCGGGATTAATCCCGCCGCCCAGGGAATTCACGCAGGACATGAACGGCGGGATTAATCCCGCCCACGCTCATGCCCTTCGCGGAGGGCGGCGGGATTAATCCCGCCGCTCAGGCACTTCCGCAGGATATAAGCGGCGGGATTAATCCCGCCCCCACCCATCCCTGTTCAAAATGCCCGGGATTAATCCCGCAGCCAATATATATGTGTGAGCGCATGATTTACGAGAGGGCGGCGGGATTAATCTCTCCGAACCTTCTATGCCCGGTGGCGGGATTAATCCCGCCACCCTTCTTTTTTTCCTCCATTGGTATGTTGAATCAATCCCGACTAACTCTGTCTGAGACGGAGAAGGTTTACAAAATACCAATGGAGGGAACTGAGAAGGGTGGTGGGATTAATTTCACCATCCCTTACATGGTGGGCGGATTAATCCCGCCCCTTTCTGGAGCCTGAAGGGGTGTGAGAAATAAATCCTGCCCAGTTCTCTCTGAGACGAGAAGGTGGCGATTAATTCCGCACACCCATTCAGGCCTCCAGAAAGGTGGCGAGATTAATCCCGCCCACTCTTTTAGGAGGCATAAAGATGGCGAGATAATCCCGCCACCTTCCATGTGAATATATATGTTTAGTATATATAAGTTGCATATCTCATTTTTTTACTTTTATCATCTTATCATAATTTTGCTTATCATAATATTTAGTAAAAGCTAGTAAACTATGTAAACTGTCCAAGCTCACATTTGTGGTGGTTCTAAAACGAAATGTTATCTTTTTTTGCACTAACACAAATGAGCTTCGGACAGTTAATTATCCACTTCTCTCTGTGTATTATTTATTTATTTTGTATATTCGGGTTTATACAAGTGTGTGTGCGTTTTTATATAATTGTATTCATAGTGTATTATTTTGCAGAAGGACGATTTGATCAAACAAGGAGATCGAGTCATTAGTATGGAGTCGTCGTCAAATTCTGGGTAAGAATTAAAATAAAATCTGTTATACTCGGATACTTGAATAATCATTTGTATTCAGATGTGGAATTGAGGTGACATTAAAGACGAGCAGGAGAAGAGATGGGCAGGGGGATTCTGGAATCAACTTGGCCATATTTTAAGATAAATGGGAAGCGCATTGGAGCAACCATGGTTGCTGTCAAATTAACCTCTGTCACATCTCATGGACAAGCAAAACAATGGAAAGTAGATTCGCTAGTCAAGCACCCGAAAGCAGGCTGCGAACCCAGATTGGACGATGCTCGACAGATATGCCTTGTTCCATCCAATGTCACGTTCTCGGATCCAGAGGTCGCAGTTACAACATTAATCTCGGGTGGTTTTGTCGACTTGTGGATAATGACGTTCACGTGTTCACTAATGATGTTGACCTTGGAGTTCTTCTTCAACTCAACGAAAGCCCATCTATGGAGGGGATCCATCTGGATGTCTACTTCGAAGATCTTCAGACTCATCGAGTAGGTGTATTGTCAGGAGATATTGCTTCACAATACAGAAAATCAGCAAGTGGAGCAATCTCCCTCTTCACATTGAAGAAGAACACAGCGACATCATAAGGGAGATTGAGAGGGTGGCTCGGTCTCAGGTTCTCTACAGATCACGTTCAATTTGCTTAGGAAGCTTCGGGAGCTGGAAGAGTGTGCCGAGAACACTAGAACAGCTGCAGTCGGGGATCACACATGTTGATTCGGATCGCAAAAGAAAATCATCAATCGTTTTGTCAGCTGCACCTGTGGCATCTCATGCTGCAATAAGTCACAAGGAAATGATGTTGGATGAAAGATTTATCCTTGTAGGGTTAAATATTGCAGCGTCAACCCAAACTTCAATTACAGGCCACTCAACCAGGAACGTGTAGCTGAGCTCATGGAGAAGATGAAGGACGACAATTCTTATACCGTTCCACATAATGCTGTTTTGTGTCCATACTATGAAAGAAGGAAGGGCTGACAAAGTCTGGATCACAACACCAGAACAACTCATGAAGATTCAGACGGAGAATAAAAATCTATCAAGTACTACATCATTAGTGGCCAGCACACAATAACGGCAGCCCAACGACTTCTCGATGAACACAACAAAGGAACGATGGCAACAAAACTTTCCGAGCATACCCGTGAGAAGCTGACAAAAAGATCGGCGTTTTTAGCTAAGCCGAATCTCACAATCGAGCAGTACCATAAGTTATCGGCGGAATGGGACGCTGCCGACACCAACCACTACAACAGCAAAATATGGGAGAAGTTTAAACACACGCGAGCCGTGTGGGAATCTCTTGCGACCACAAAGAGCTACCGCAGGAATACGCGAGGGTAAGCAAATTGTTTGGGCGGGATTTATCTCGCCGGTATATTAATCTGTCTTTTTCTCTCAGAGAGTTGAAGAAATTGCAGCAGTTGATTTTGCCCAGGTGGGCGGGAAGGAAACATCCTTTCTGATGATGTTGATTTCTTGCCCCGAAGATAGGATCTTTGCCAAATGGTTGGGGATTATGGAATCCTTTTCAAAAGGAACACTGAAGAAGAAGCAGACAAGTGAAGGGGAGCCCTCAGAAAAGTCTGCAAAGAAACCCAGTAAGACGCCGAAGGCTAAGTCTGTTCAATCTACAAAGGATGTAGACAACGATTTCAAGCTCACATGGTTGAAGCCTTTAAATGGAACAACGATGGAGGAGATGGAAGTCTTGGCTGATTTGGTGATCGATGGCAAACTACAAATTAATAACAGCAGCCCAACCTCTCCTTTTCATCTCAAGGCAATGGAGTTGAAGACGGTCAGGCATTTCAAGGAGTGGTTGGGAATACACTGCCACAAACTGGGTTGGACCTCGACTTCAACATATGAAGAGGTCAGCAAATATTTGCATGTGACGAACGATGATATGCTTGTCGAATGGGTGAACCAATCGGAAGATCTAGGCAAGAATCTATTGCACGCCAACGCCAAAAAGGAGAACATTGGGATGACGCCTTCTCTTATGGCAGTCCTTCAGCAGCGGAGAACCGAATTGAACCTTATAAAGGAGGATGCTACGAATCACGACAAGCCCTACAGATGTTTGTTGTTAGATTCGGAGACTTTATGGGGTAACATCACTGCTTGTAGGAAACCGTTTCAATTGTTCGTGATGGATCGGCGGGTGTCAAAAAATCTTTCGACAGATAGGGCACTAGAGGATCTGGTGGAGAAACTTAGCCGTGCAAGCATATACATAGAAGGTATTTATTATTGAATTCATGCTTGCGCTCTTCACTGATACCTACTTTTTCAGGTATTTATTTCTTGATTCTTGCTCATGTCACCGATCCCAAGTGCATTGATACCGTTGTTCACTTGGTTGTTAGGAATGCGCCAAACAATTTCAAGCTTCCAAATGACTGGCCAGGCATCTGTTTGCATTCCAACGGTCCTGAACCTCCATCCGATACACCGATAGGTGAGACGGACGTATTCGGCAATGTCCGTTATCCAAACATTACAAGTCAAGCAGCACGGAGCATCGTCAACTTGATCAGGGGTCCTCACAGTGATGCATGGGTTTTTGACTACTGCACTAGGGGGTCCGTCTTGAAGGAGTGTTACCTTCGGCATACATGTGTGTTTGCCGTTGAAAAGGATAAGACCATGGTTGAGGACCTGAACAAGTGGATAGAGAGGTTCTCAACTGACTACCCCAACGAATCCATAAAGGAGTATTTGAGAAAGTTCCCTCCTGAGAAGTGCGATAGCTCTGAAGACGAATATGGTTCAATGTCGGAGTCTCAGGACGAACTTCAATCAAAAATTAGACCGGAAGTTATGTCGAGGAGTACAGAACATTCACATATGGAAACATCAACAGAAAATACGGAAGATCATGAACCATCTCACAAGCGGCTTAGACCTTCTTCTTCTCACTCAGAAGGTAATAGCGAAGAACATTTTTTTTGAATGCTTAGAGTGACGAATACTTGTAAATGAGTGTAACATAAGGCATTTTTGTATATTTCGTTTATATTTGTACAGAAAATAAAATCTCAAGGATTAATGAAGCTTTTAGTTCAAAATGGGTCACACATTAACAAGGTAAATAATATACCTTGATAAGTATAAGGCCAGCTAACTATCATTTTGCAGATGTAATGAAACAGTTGAGAACATGGATTTTCAGCATTGCCATGAGGTAAGAGAGGGGTTTGGCGAAAATTTCTTGTGCCACATGTCAGAATGACAGAGTTCATGCAGGAAATGGATAATAATGCAGCTCAAAACATCGTTACCATGGGGACCACTTCCGTTTTTTCATCATCATTTTTATTAGCTTCAGTTCCTAAATCACTTTCTTCAGCACCTGCAATATCTGAATCTTATAAGGATGATGTACAATTAAATGATAAAGGGATAGGCAACGATATAATGTGAAAGGGAGCAAACAAGTGAGTTGCAATACATTCAAGAGGCAACACTACCCCATGTTACCCATGGCCATATTGTGTTGTTGGATGTCAATGGTGTTCTGCTTCATTGACAAAGGCCCGAGGATAGGAAAAAAGAAATCAAACAAGGAGATTTCATTCCTTGTCATGGTAAATTTCGATATGATATTATTTTTTGTTCAGGGTTGAACCGTCTTTTTCAAAAGCTTAAGGAGATGGGTGCACTTGTGGGGATTTGGTCATGCATGCAGATTCACAACTTGACACCGCTGTTGAATTTGCTTAGGAAACATTGTAGTGTTGCAGAAGAGGTGATTCGTAAAGATTGGATTTTTGACCAGCAAATATGTTATAAACCTCTCGAATTTCACAATATAAGAAGGAATGCAAGCCATACTTCTTCAAGAATGAAAGATTTATTGGGCTTCACGGGGAGATCAATCAGTTAAGAATAATGAAGAACGCACATATCTTAGTGGTAGACGACTCTCTTCAGAAGGCTATGCTTAACCAAAACATTGCTTGTATTCATCCAATCACTTTCGACCCATATTCTGATACCAATACCATGGATGAGCTAGTGAACTACTTAGATATGTGCCTTAGAAAGAAGAATCTTGAAAATTTTTGCGAGCAGTATCCACCGTATCAAACATTTCCAGATGCTTTTCTTTCTCGTGATTTTGAGTTTTATAAAATGAAGGATAGTAACCGGGCGCTTTACAATATTATTCTTAAGGAATGTCAATTTTTAGATGAGCCTTTATGTAGACCTGGTCTTATCACATTTTATGTATTAACAAGATTGGCAACTCCTAACTGCATTCGTAAGAGTGTTAGGTAGTGGCAACAACATCAAGATATTGACCAAAATGATTTGATTAATTCAGAGAGTGATGATTTAGACAAAATGAGGAGATTTCTCTGTATGGTTAGTAAGAAAGTATTTATAAAGAAATGAACATGTTGATAAGGAAATGATTTCATTTGTAATTATGTTTGATAGTATTTTTTAATTGTTGTAAATTTTTTTAGAACAAAGAATAATATGAATATTTTAAGATATTTTAGGAATATTCCTTGCTAAGTAAGGTTATTAAAGGATTAATTTGTTAATTAATTAATATTTAAGGCTTAATTACATATTAATTAAATAATTAATTAATAATTAAAACTTAAGTATTAATTAGTAATTTATTTTATATTCCCATTTTCACGTATCATGCCCACTTTAGTTACAACGTGCATCATTATATGTTTAAAATATGCATACATATAGTTGACACTTTAATATTTTATAATTTTAAAATTTCTTAAACAAAAATATAATTTAAACAATAACATCCTTCACTGTACTTTAAAAAAGTATGTTTATTCTTTAATTTAAATTTTATTACATCCATAATACAAACACTACCGCTGCTGAAAAACTAATGAAACAACCTATTGCAAAGGCGTAGGGTGACACATCTCTGTTCCACCAACTTAAGAGTTGTTCTTCTTCTGCGAGATTGATTGGTTGTTCACCGGTGGAATTCCTTAAGCACTCTCGTGGCAATGGATCCCCACATAATCCAGGGTTGCCCTCAAACATTGAACCATTAAATGTCCAAAACTGACCATAATATGGAATTTTGCCTTCGAGCTCATTAAATGACAAGTTGAGGTATGCTAATGAATGCATTTTTGTAAGTGAAGAAGGAATAGAACCTGTCAAGTGATTATGTGAAAGATCCAACTGCTCTAACTGTGTGAGATTACCAAAACACTCTGGAATCTTACCAGATAAATTGGTGTGTGCCAGAATAAGATATCGAAGGCTAACAAGGTCCCTTAAAGTTATTGGAATCTCCCCACTCAAGAGATTTGAGGACAAATCCAACAAAGTTGTTTGTTCGCAATACATACTTGTATGCGAAATTAAGACCTTTAATCTTCATAAACACTTCCTCGTAGAGGGTATCCCAACGTGTACCTTCGGATACCATTTTAAACCCCTTCAAGTGACTAAGCGTTGATGGCATTTTCCCCTTGAGTTTGTTCCCGGAAAGGTCGAGTATCTGGAGTTGTGGCAAGTTCCACAGCCAATCTGGTAAAGTGCCATGAAACCTATTTCCACCTAGAATTAGCACTCTCAGCCCTTTAACTTCTCCCAGGAAAGTGGGGAGTGTGCCTGTGAAGCTGTTTCCCTTGCATCAATCAATTGTATCTGTTTTGATGACAAGAGTGGGAATTCTCCTTGGAAACTGTTGAATGCCAAGGACAAGAATTTGAGGTTTGACAGCTTGGTCATATTCATCTCAATCTTCCCCTCTAAAGAGTTATTAGCCACCGTTAATCGTTCCAAGTCCGTGCAGTTGTCCAATGACTTTGGAAGTGTCCCAGTGAACCGGTTGTTACCGAGGTAGAGATATCTCAATAGCTTGCACTTTCCTAAATCGGTTGGAATGGGACCTTCCAAAGAATTGTTTCTCAGGTCGAGATACTGAAGCTTTGTCATGTTACCCACGTTTGGGACAATAAATCCCAAAGCATTGTTATTACCAAGACCCAGGTATTCCAACTGGCTCATGTTCCATATTGTACCTGGAAGGCGAAGACCTTTATTGTTGAGATTTTCCAAAACCATGAATTTGAGGAGCGGGAGCGTAGTAAGTGACTGTGGAATTGGACCCTCCCCTCCATCGAGATTAAAAATTTTGAGTTTGGTGCAGTTGCCAATCTCAGGAGGGATCTGGCCCTCAAGACTGATAGAAAATCCCCACAGGTTCTTGAGTTGTCCAATTGAGCTTGGTATTTGTCCCCTCAAATTTGGATTACCACCCATAAAAAGCCACTCAAGGGAGGAGCAATTCCAGAGCGTGTCTGGAATACTACCGTTGAACAAGTTAGACTCGAGATCAATGCCTCTAAGACTCTTTAACTCTCCCAGCTCTCTTGGGATAGAACCAGTAAGACTGTTATTGGATAAGCCAAGCACCTTCAAGTTTCTCAGCTTCCCCAGTTCTGGAGGGACTTTGCCATCCAAGTGATTCTCACTCAGGCTCAAGATTTCAAGATTTATTAGCTTACCAAGGCTTTCAGGAATCGAACCTATGATACCATTGTCTGCCAAACCAAGACCTTTTAGATTCTTCAATCTCCCCAGCTCCGGTGGAATGGTGCCACTTATGTCGTTCCACTGAAGAACGAGATAAGTCAGGTTGTGGAGCATTCCCAATTGACTGGGAATTTTCCCGTGCAGGAAATTACTCCTCAGGTCCAGCCTTTCTAAATTCTTCATCTCGCCAATTGCAGTAGGTATCTCACCGGTAAGACCGGTGTTATTCAGTTGGAGAGTTGTGAGGAACTTCAGATTAGCAAGTCGAGGACTGATAGTCCCTCCCAGCTCCAGATCAGTCAAATTCAGCTTCTCGACGTGGCCAGTGACATTGTTGCATGTCACTCCCTCCCAGCTGATGCAGAGATTATGAACGTTATCACTACTCCAGTTGGAAAGAAAATGACGATTAACCGTGCCCTCCTTGAAGGCAAGCAAAGCATTCACTTCATCATTGTCCACAGCAAGGGCTGCTGTAGATATTACTAACATTAACACAAGGATTGAATATTGCATTTTGTATACATGATAGTGTAGATTTCAAAATGACATTATCTAGATTTATCTAGAGAAAAGCAAGGCTTTTATAATGGAGTGTGCGTGTGACAGACTGGCAATTTGAACCGGTCCTGTTTTGCATGTATACACTTTCTCTAGACAAAGCCTGTAAGAAAATAATAGAAAAATAACAACGAAAAATGGTTAACGAAATTGTCAGAGTGACATAATTTTGACATTAAAATATACTTATGAGACAAGTTGACATTTTCAAGGTCTACGTATGAGACAAGTTGACATTTTCAAGGTCTACGTATGAGACAAGTTGACATTTTCTCTATAGTTCATATACTTGTGTACCACGATCATACTTAAAATATACACACATACACACGCTTTCCTAGTTACGTGTTACAGGCTGGTTTTGTTGGCTCCCTATAAAACTGGATATCCCTTGAAATCTGATTAAATACACGAGTGGCAGTCCATATATATGTCACTATGCAATATACACACACACATGCATACACCATACACTACTTTACACCAAACTAATTTTTTCAGACTTGATGTCGTAGTCAAAGTCTTCTTAAGGTTCATGGTCCAGTCCTAACGCATGGGATTCCAAGCCACATATTTCCATATAAATCTAATGCGTGTTACATACGGACATGGTACAAGATGAGGATTCCAAGCCACATATTTCCATATAAATCTAGATAATGTCATTTTGGAACCTACACTATCATGTATACAAAAATGCAATATTCAGTCCTTGTGTTAATGTTAGGAAACTTACGATTCTTTATATTTATAATTGCTTTAAACTCATATTAAGCACAACAATACTATCTTAATACAGGAAGCCTTTTGTCTCTGTGGTGTTGTGTGTGTGTGTGTAACGGAGTATTATATAAACTTACCTGCTCTTCTTTTCACCTTCAACCTCCCCAGAATCCCGCTTCTTATCTTTGTCCCTTTTACGTTCCTCGTCTTTCTCATCCTTTTTAGACTGCAAATTCAGGAAAACTAAGCCTAAAAAAGGATATAATATATATGTATATTATATATATTTTGCATGCAATACCTGTATATATAGTATGTCTACGCATCACACGCGCGCGCACACACACACACACCTTATCCTTGCGGTCCTTATCTTTCTTTTATTGCAATAGGCTGTGTGATCGTCAAAGAGCTTCTTCAGTACTACTTCGTCATCAATTGCCCTGCGGAGTACTTGTTAATTAACATATACATATGACACACGCATATATATACATATACATCGATACATATATTATAATTTATATATTATGTATTTGCCTCACCTGTACTCTGACGATCTTCTAGAATTGACTTGGAGTCCTCCCACGAAGATGAAACTGTTATGGCCCTGCAAGGCAAGCAAAATATAGTGACGGATCTCTCACTGTACATACATACATACACACACAGATATACGGCTATTTAATACACAAGGATAGATAAATACATACATCTCTGCGTGCGTGTACGTACACAAATATACAAACACACACAATATTTCTACTTGAGGCTAAGATTCAGATATCGTCGATATATCTCCTTCTTGAGACAATGCATCCTTGAAACTTTCGTATGGTGTCGTAGAGAGTACAGTGAACTACAGAAACATAAATAATTATATATACTATGAAATAGATACATATATCTTATTGAACAATTAATTACCTGTGAAGCCTTCATTATTTCCTTAATCCTCGACCTCTCCTCCTGATACTGAAATCATATATAAGTATATCATCACATCCGCATGGGTACATAGACAATATAGACTTACCTGCTTTGAAGATCCTCTATGACATCACCAAAGAGCTCCTTCGGTGTAGAACCCGAAATATAAAACTTAGGTCTGTACATATTACATAATGTGCAGTTTTATATGAGCAGCGTGTTCTTTCACCTGCTCATATAAAACTTAGGTTTGTTACATATTACATACGTTAACACTTATAAAACGTACAAACAGATAAACTAAGGGCAAGCAATAATGTATAAACTAATATATAAAGATAGACATGCATATGGAATATATACATCATTACACAGGCGCGAATTTATATACTATATATCATATCTATATTAATATAGAATAAAAGTATAGTATGTATATGACCTTATGTACATACATAAGCGGAAGTATACATAATTGAATATGCATGTATTTTTCTACAGCTCTAAAAATTCAAAAATAGCCTGGTACACACGTTACATTATACAGATATGCGCGTGTAGATACAAAATACACAGCAATAATTTATATGGGTATCAAAACTTACGTTTTCAAGAGTCTTCAAAGCTCCATAGCGCTTGTCATTTATGATAACACGCACTGCCTTCAAATAAAACAAATTAATAAAATAAATTAAAACATATATATAAATATACGTATATATGTATGATGTCTGTTTACCTGGTTTCATGTCCAATCTGATTGAACGTGCATCGCCCTCTAGCAACTCCTTGAAAGCGTTTTCTGCCTCCTTCATTTAAGAGAACGAATATCTTAGTGCCAATACTCAAAGCATATGTACACAGATATACATCTATATGTGCATACACATAAAAAAAACACATACATATTTTTGGAAGTACACACACAACTTACAATTTTGGTTGCGTATTTGTAAGGCTGGTTCTTCACTCGGAACAGGCTTTGCCTCTAAAAGAGTACCTAGTGAAGGCATTGATTTCTTTGCTTCCTGTTTAAAACAAAATAGCATTTATTTATAGACAATATAATATATAATAAATATACAGTCTATAGCACTATTAACACCCTCTCTCTCTCTCACACACACACACACACGAGAAGTACCTCAATATCCTGGGCAGATGCTTCAGCAGAATCCCTTCTACCACTCTCTGAAGCAGGTCTGTACAGTACATGTTAATTTAAATTAAACTGATTGATTGAAATTAGTGCATTTTACAAAGTTACAATATTGTATCAACATGTACAAATATATATATCGGTAACATAGCTTGTACAGCATGCTAAGATTGCATAAACATCACTTAGTTCCGGATTACATTTATCATATCATATGTAATTGGGAATATAGTCTAATCATTTAATCCACACACACACAAACACGCACACACACACACACACTGCTGCAGGTGCTGGAGAAGGTGTTACTGCGGTCCCTGGAGTTAGGCGAGGAGTGGTTGCAATATTAGGCGGAGGAGCGGATTTAACTGCTAAACCAGGGTTAAAGCCAGCGTTTCCTGAATACATTCGTTCTACTTGCTCACGGGCAATCTGAATCAATAGAAACATTAAAATCCGGAGTATGTTGTGCCAAAATCTACAACCACCAACAAGCTTGGGAACTTCTGAACAGTACTGCTAAATTGATATAAAATATATATCCATAGTTACCAATTAATGTGTTCCGGTGAAAGTTACCAATTAATGTGTTCCGGTGAAAATTTTGCCGTTGGTAACGGCGTTCTTAACGCCGCGTTAGTAAACACATGTTCGGTTCCAGTCACATCTCACCCGCGTTAGTAATACACTGTTCGGTTCCAGTCACATATGCAAGTTGTAACTAAATGGGCATGCTATATCTCATTTCTTAATAATTAACAATTTTTAGCTATTTAATTAATATTTCTAATATTAAAGGAATATTCTTTAGAATATATATTTGAAGATAGAATATTCTTTAGAATATTTTATTTTGTATTCATAAATTATAGCATTTATTGAACAAAAATTAATAACATTATAAAGTAGAAAGTATTAAATTATATATATATTGTTTAATATAACAATTAAGGAAGAGCATAAGAGGTACATTATATAAATATTGATGTTGTTATTAAAATATTAATATTTAAATATAACATTATTAACTAAAATTTGTAGTAGTAATAATATATATATAAAATCCTATAATAATATAGTCAATCTTATATCATTTTTTAAATTTATATAGTTAAGTAAACAATTTGGTACTATTATTAAAGAGTTTATAATAATTATGAATATTAAATATATGATATTTTATAATTTTGTAATTGCTTTAAGCTTCAGAAAATACATTTCCTTACAGTTTTGTTAATCGTGACTTTATTAACGCTTCTTGACATCCACCTATATCGAATGGATTTAACATTTATAAAACATGTTGGGTCTTTTTGATTGGGAGACCATGTTTTCTCTAGGCATCCATTATATCTTTCGCTCTTCTTCTCGTGTCGCCTTTTTTGTGGTTTGAACCATACAACCTTAACAATACTATTTTTGTGATTACTTCAGGTGTGTCGATAATTTGACCCATCCAAATAAAATTGATTATATGACGCATCTGGAGTAATGAGAACCAATCATTAGTTTTTTGAAGATCCTGGCAGCAATCAAAGTATGCTTTAGGTTTTTGGTTCCTTTGTCCAACAAAGTGTGGGGTTTGCACTTCCACATCACTACTGGCTTTCTATGTCGTCTATGCTCAGTGATGTCATTTCAATCTCCTCGCCACCTTGTTTTTAGGCCAAAAAGGGTGTTGCAATTCTGTACTTGTGACAGTAGGCCCTTCCAACTCTCGAACAACAGTCTCCCAATAGTCAACCACATGCTTATATAGTTCTGAGTAACCAGTTGCCTTATCAGAATTCTTTGGCATCGATTTTTGAACCCATGCCACATATTTTTTGATGCCATCAATAATAACCTCTTGTTCCTTGAGCTGGGCACTCAATGGAATAGGGTCTGGTTGTCCTTCTGGGAGAAGTGGCTTTCCATTCTCTCCACTTTTGAAGAGCATTAACCCCTCTTTTCGGTAACCACTCCTACTCTGATGGCCGTAACTTGTACTGCATAAAGGTATACCATCTCGTATGGAGAAAAAGAATTGTAGCGGCACAAGGTGACCAACTAAAGAATCACTCCCCTCTTTTATATACTCCTTGAGAAATTTTTGAAGTCTGGCACCTCAGTCACAAGCAAAGCACACTTTTTTTGGAGATGCAATTTTCAAAAAGATTCATCATATGCGGTAAGGTAAGTGCACTTGTCCTTTTTGTAGAGTTGGAGACCTTGCTGAAGAACGCATCAATATCTTCATGAGTGTGACTAACCATAGAAAACTGAGCGTGATTGTTTCAAACACACCTTTGGCAACAAACATTGACAAGTATGCTAGCACATATCTAGAAAATAAAAGTAAGTATGAGCTTGAGAAACCTTAAGTAAAATGATTTACTATTTTTTTCTCGCCTGCACAATTATCATCTGTAAAAGCAAATGACGAGGAAGCTTATTTGATGTTGAGGACACATGTACACTATTTGAGCTAGATCCCTCCATTGAACCTGAACTCTCAACAGGGCCATCTGTTTTTTGTGCAGGTTGCTGACAATGCCTGTCATATTCCCAAGTAGCCTCAAGTGCAGATGTGTTCATGAGAGCATTATGTAAAGGTTGAAGGTGTTGTTTCTTCACTTTGAGATCACCGATAGGACTTGTTGTGAGTGGGCTTCAAGGTTTCTGAAAACAACATGGCCAACAACCCAATAGTGAAATTGGAGTCGCTAGACCAATGTGGAAGTGAAAAGTGTCCATATGATTCACAACCGTGTCCATGTGTTAGGCACACCTGTCAATGAAATCGGAAGTTCATGACATTTCCAAGGCACTTTGGTGTTGCAACGAGCTTTGGAATGCTGGTCTTTGAATGATCCATCTTGTCATGGATCAAGCATAGGTACTCTGATGGGTGTGACACAGAGAGCATGCGGTGTGCATAGTCTGAGACCGGCAAGTTTGTTGCGCAATCATGTGGGCCTCCATCTTCTTTTGAATGGCAGTGATCTCCACTAAGGTTTTTGCACAAGCCTCTGCAGCCTTCAATGATGTACAAGTGTCACACTTGGAAAAGCTAGTGTTTTGCAATCTTCACATCCTTAAAATGAGTATTCCATATGTTGTTGAAGGTACCAGTGCAGATTGCTTGCAGCCCATCAAGCTGAGGCACTTGTTCACATGTTCACACAGCTTCAATTGAGTGTAGATCGAAGGCAAAACCTTGAGATTTTCCCTGACCCCTGCATTTGTGGTTCGGCATTTGTGAGGCATCCTGTCTGCATTTGCTTCCACAAAAGCCTTGAGTATCTCTATGGCTGCCATAATGTGAGAGCGGGTTTTAACCAAGCCAGTGTTCCCATGTACTGAGGTTCGCACTCCATCTAACCACTCATCCCTCCGACGGTAGAACGTGGTCTTTGGGATCCCATATATACTGTACCAAGCTTTGAAGCAGATGGCCACCTTATTAAATACCATAGATGTACTCTGATAACCTGTGTCCGAAGCCATTCCATCAATACACCCAGTTAGTGCAGCATATACAAACTCATGCCTTTGCTTTTGGGTGAGCGTACGAAAGACATGTCTACATTGGGTAATTTCATTCCGGTCTGCCATCTGACAACACTTCTTCTTGCAGTAGTCAATCGTGGAAATGCTCGTAACACTTTCGGAAGATGTAGGATCCATCTTCATCCTCTTGCTAAAACATGTAGGGGAAGATTGCAACCCATGAATTTGCCTTTTTCTTATAATAGGACCAATGCAAGGAACCTCTTCAAATATGAGTTGTTCTTCCGGGTTGTTATTATTGAAATCCAACCCAGAATATGTTGACCATCTTGCCGTCTTAATTCAAATGTTTGCCACCTCACGAGGGATCCAGGATGCAAAGTGCCATTACGTGAAACCTCTGTCACAACTACACCCACGAAGTCGGACCCTAGTTTCTCTTCTGACACTGCTTCCATTGGATTTATAGCTGTGATGATGCCTCTTCCAACCTCAATCTCATGAAGAAAGAATCACCTCATCCATCACAGCAGGCAAGCCATCATCTGGAAAACTCGTGCTACTGTTTGTTTGTGACTCTGTATATTTGTGTCAGCCTTGACTTCATCCAAATTCCACAATACAGGAGAACCCTCCTCAAATTCCATTCCAAGAACCTCAACATGCTTGAAAATGATTTTCACCCATACGTACACACAAGATCCTTGGGCAATATTGTGACATGATACATTATCATCTCGAACTTCCACAGTTCCAGTGCCAACTATCTCGTTGTTTCCGAAGAAGACATACTTTATCTCCAGTATTATACATATTGTCCTACACATAAATAATTGTGTTATTTATGATATCTGTTTATGCAATATTTCTAAGAAATCATAACTGCAGTTGCTTAATAATATGCATGTGCAATAATACATATTATATTAAAAAATAATATAACATGCTTTATTAATATAATTGATGGGCGGGATTAATCCCGCCGCCGACTCTACCCCATCGGAGAGAGGCGGCGGGATTAATCCAGCCGCGGGCTCCCTCCGACGAGGAAGTACCAGCGGGATTAATCCCGCCGCGGGCTCCCTCCAACTAGGAAGTACCGGCGGGATTAATCCTGCCGCCGGATCTTCCTCGTCTGTGAGAGTTGGCGGGATTAACCCGCCACAAATTCCTCCGACGAGGAAGAGGGGGCGGGATTAATCCTGCCCACAACACTGACGACAGAGAATAGGCGGCGGGATTAATCCCGCCCACAACTCTGACGACGGGGAATAAGCGGCAGGATTAATCCCGCCCACAACTTTCTCTGAAACTATGATTTCAAAGAGATTCGGGATGAATTCTGCCCACAAATATTTAAAACAGGAAGTAGTGGCGAGATTAATCCTGCCACCCTTCTCTGCCTCCTAAAATGGTTGGCGAGATTAATCCTGCCGATAACTCTTTCTAATAAATTCAAGTAAATCATTATCAGTTAAGAGAGTTTTTGGCGGGATTAATCTCGCCGCTCTTTTTAAGAGACCTTTTTAAAGAGGCAAAAAAAATGGCCGGATTAATCCCGCCGCCCGACTAACCGAGAATATTAAGTTAAAAGTATATTTAAATGGGATAATCCCTAACAGAATATATTGTAATCCTAATGCATTCCTAAATCCCTAAATTCTAAAATTTAAGAGAGAATGTAAGAGAGTGAATCTTTATAAATATATCTAAATTTATTTATAATACTTACTTGTAAACAGCACTGAAGGCGCCGTGCTTTCCTATAAACAATAGTGCACCCAATTTAATGTCGTTCCTGAGCTGATCACTAAGAAGAAAAAAGAAAATCTGAAGAGTGAAAATGAAGAAACCCTTGCCGGAGAAAGAACCATATCTAAATTTGAGTGAGAAATTAAATGTATTTTCAAATTTACATGTCAGACTGATAATACTTATGTTAGAAATTCGAAATTTTTGAAATAACAGAAAAGAAAATTTAAGATGAGTTGAAACAAATAACCGACAGTTTGACATATATACTCTCCAATTCCAATGAGTGTTTTAAAATTGCATTTAATGTCATTCAAGTGCTTCAAGCTGTTTAATATTACGAAATTTTTGTAATTATTTTACATTCTTAATATTCAAGTATATATTATTAAGTTTATATTATATATATATATACACTAATACATAAATAAATTGATATTATTATGTATCATTTAAAATATATTCATAGTCTATTTATTATTATCATTTTCTTAATTACTCGAGTAATTAATTTACATTTCCTACTATTAATGGGATATTCTTTGTTATTTTCTTAATATTCAAAGAATATTCCAATATTAAACATGATTATCATAATTAAAATTAGTCTTATTCTTAATTATCTCAGTAATTATTCTACATTTGTATATATTAATGGGATTTCTCAATTAATTTGTTATTATTTCAAGAATATTCTAGTGTTAAACCTTATTATCAATATTAAATTAATATATATTATTAAAACTATATATGGTATATATTAGATAAAATCATATATTATTATGTATAATTTAAAATATGTTCATAGTGTGTATATTAATATTATTTTCTTAATTATTCAATGTTTGTTTTGCACATATTATATATAAACACAATCATAATTTATATATACATGTGCACACGCATTAGAGCACTTATAGAGACACATATGCACACACATGCACATTGCCCTAAACCAAAACTTGAGAAATTATATGTTGCTTCTTTATTAAAAAACATCATGTTCAACGCATGTATGATCTATATGTACTCAGTGTGTGTGTATGTAACACATTGAATTTACACATGTAATATATATGTATGTCTGTGTGTATACACGTGTGTATGTATATATGTGTACTAATATAATATATGCAATGTGTACGATTTTCATTTGTTAACACTTTATCTTTCTCTCATACATACACAGTGTCACCATGCATAATCCCTTCTCTCATACATACACACCATGCATGATCATGATCCATAATATGTAGCCTGTCTCTTCTCTCATACATACACACTATGCATAATCCATAATATGTACTGATGTTACAATATTATGTAATATGTATAATGTATATCTGTGTATAACACTCACTTCTCTCATACATAAACACCATGCATGATCCATCCTAACCCTAAACCCTAAACCCTAATTGAATTTACACATGTAATATGTATGTATGTCTGTGTGTATACACGTGGTGTATGTATATGTGTGTACTAATATATCCAATTGTGTATGAATTTAATTTGTTAACACTCTCACTCTTCTCTCATACATACACACCATGCATGATCTATAATATGTATTGTCACTCTTCTTTCATACATACACACCATACATGATCCTGTACTCTGTCTCTCTAATATTAATATGTACTAATATGTATGTATGTCTATGTGTAAATACTATGTGTGTATATATGTATCGCTGCAACGTGAAACTTTAACACTCTCATGGACACACACGTGTTAAACCCTTGCATGATATTTATTCTTGGGGTGTATGTGATACACCCACGCACACGCACACGCTGATAATATAATGAAAGAATATTCGTTTAAGGCGAATCTATAGTTTATTCTTTTTAGGGTTTAAGTATATTCTTAGAAGGAATATTCGATTAGGGTTAATATTATTTATTCCTTTTAGGGTTTAAGTATATCTTAGGGTTTGTATGGCAGCGGCGGCGGCGGTGTGGAAATCTCCTTCCTCTCTCACATAGGTGAGATCTCTCTTCTCTCTCACACGCACACTCCTTTGAGTTTATTTATTTATTTTTATTCACATATATATTTATATGTGTGTGTATCTTAATAATATAATTTAGATCTCTATCTTTCGCACACACACGACACTCGTAACATATACACACACACACACATATATATATATATCTCCTTCTCTCTCTCTTCTCTATAGATCTCTATCTCTTGCACACACACGCACACTCGTATACATATACACACAGATATATATATAATATATATATATCACCTTCTCTCTCTCTCTTCTCTATAGATCTCTATCTCTCGCACACACGCACACTCGTATACATACACACACACAGATATATATATATATATATATATATATATCCTTCTCTCTTCTCTTCTATATAGATCTCTATCTCTCGCACACACGCATACACAGGATTATACATACACACACACACACACCACACACACACATATATATATATATACCTATGTATACATACATATATTATGTGTACCAGTTATCTGTATAATTTTATTTATTTATCTATCTCTCGCACACACACGCGTATATACATATACATATACATATATATGTGTGTGTGTGTGTGTATCTGTATAATTATCTGGTTTGACTATCTTCTGGCACACACTCCTACACACACATATACATATATATATATCTGTCTGTGTGTGTGTAGCGGCGGGATTAATCCCGCTGCTATAGGTGAGACGTGTGTAGCGGCGGGATTAATCCCGCCGCTCATTCGTTACCCTCATGAGCGGTGGGATTAATCCCGCCGACTAAGGCCCGAGTGAAGGGCCTAGGCAGCGGGATTAATCCCGCCGCGTACGCATGCCTGCGGCGGAAATCGGGCAGGATTTATCCTGCCGCCATGGCCTGCCTAAAGGGCCTAGGCGGCGGGATTAATCCAGCCGGATTCCGCATAGGGCATTGGCGTCCGGCGGGATTAATCCCGCCGACTAAGGCCCGAGTGAAGGGCCTAGGCGGCTGGATTAATCCCGCCGCATACGCATGCCCTGCGCGGAATCGGGCGGGATTTATCCCGCCGCCATTAGCCTGCCTGAAGGGCCTAGGCGGCAGGATTAATCCGCCGGATTCTGCATAGGGCATTGGCGTCCGACGGGATTAATCCCGCCCGATTCCGCGCAGGGCATTGGCGTCCAGCGGGATTAATCCCGCTGCCTAGGGCCCGAGTGAAGGGTCGGGGCAGCGGGATTAATCCCGCTGCCCTGCGCGGAATCGGGCGAGATTAATCCCGCCGCCAAAGGCCTGCCTAAAGGGCCTAGGCGGCGGGATTAATTTCGCCCGATTTCGAGTAGGGAATTGGCGTCCGGCGGGATTAATCCCACCGCATAGGGACTGAGTGAAGGCCCTGGGCGGCGGGATTAATCCCGCCGAGCCTTCAATGCCTGTTGAAGGAATGAATCCTGCCACCCTTCTTTTTTTTCTCCATTGGTGAGTCGGACCAATCCCAAACGTTTCTGTCTGAGACGTATAAGGTTTATAACATATCAATGGAGAGAACTGGGAGGGTGGGGAAATTCATTTAACCATCCCTTACATGGTGGGCGAGATTAATCCCGTCTCCTTTCTGGAGTCACTGAAGGGGTGTGCCAAATAAATCCTGCCCGATTCTCTCTGAGACCGAGAAGGGTGGCAAGATTAATTCCGCACTCCCGTTCAAGGCCTCCAGAAAGGTGGCGAGATTAATCCCGCCCACTCTTTCAGGAAGCATTGAAGGGGTGGCGAGATTAATCCCGCCGCACCTTCCATGTGAATATATATGAGTATTAATATATATAAGTTGCATATCTCATTTTATTTACTTTTATCATCTTATCATAATATTTTTGAGTAAAAGCTAGGAAACTATGTAAAACTGTCCAGAACTCACATTTGTGGTGGTTCTAAAACGAAATGTTATCTTTTCCTTTGAACTAGCACAAAGGTGAGCTTTGGACAGTTAATTCCGTCTACTTCTCTCTATGTATTATTTTTGTATATTCAGGTTTATACAAGTGTGTGTGCATTTTTATTTGATTTGTATTCATAGATGCACGTTGTAAACTAAAGTGGGCATGATACGTGAAAATGGGAATATAAAATAAATTACTAATTAATACTTAAGTTTTAATTATTAATTAATCATTTAATTAATATGTAATTAAGCCTTAAATATTAATTAATTAATTAATTAATCCTTCAATAACCTTACTTAGTAAGGAATATTCCTAAAATATCTTAGAATATTCATATTATTCTAAAAATAGTTTACAATAATGAAGAAATACTATCAAACATAATTACAAATGAAATCATTTTCTTATCAACATGTTAATTTTTTATAAATACTTTCTTCTATCATACAAAGAAATCTTTTATTTTGTCTAAATCATCACTCTCCGGATTAATCAAATCATTTTGGTCAATATCTTGATGTTGTTGCCACCACTTAACACTCTCACGAATGCAATTGGGAGTTGCCATCCTTGTTAATACATAAGATGTGATAAGAGAAGGTCTGCATAAAGGCTCATCTAAAAACTGACGTTCCTTAAGAATAATATTATAAAGCGCCCGGTTGCTATCCTTCATTTTATAAAATTCAATATCACGAGAAAGAAAAGCTTCAGGAAATGTATGATACGGTGGATACTGCTCACAAAAATTTTCGAGATTCTTCTTTCTGAGGCACGTATCCAAGTAGTTCACTAGCTCATCCATGATATCGGTATCAGAATATGGATCGAAAGTGATTGGATGAATACAAGCAATGTTTTGGTTGAGCATAGCCTTCTGAGGAGAGTCGTCTACTACTAACATCTGTGCATTCTTATCCTTAAGCGACTGATCTCCCCATGAGTCCCAATTATTCTTTCATTCTTGAAGAAGTATGGCTTGCTTTCCTTTCTTATATTGTGAAATTCGAGAGGTTTATAACATATTCGCTGGTCAAAAATCCAATCTTTACGAATCACCTCTTCTGCAACACTACAATGTTTCTTAAGTAAATTCAACAGCGGTGTTAAGTTATGAATCTGCATGCATGACCAAATCCCCACAAGCGCACCCATCTCCTTAAGCTTTTGAAAGAGACGATCCAACCCTGGACGAAAAATAATATCATATCGAAATTTACCATGACAAGGAATGAAATCTCCTTGTTTGATTTCTTTTTTCTATCCTCGGGCCTTTGTCGATGAAGCAGAACACCATTGACATCCAACAACACAATATGGCCATGAGTAACATGAGATAGCGTTGCCTCTTGAATACTTTGCAAATCACTTGTTTGCTCCCTTTCACATTTATCCGTTGCCACATTTA
The DNA here is from genome assembly GCA_003024785.1 of Selaginella tamariscina. Classification (NCBI taxonomy): domain Eukaryota; kingdom Viridiplantae; phylum Streptophyta; class Lycopodiopsida; order Selaginellales; family Selaginellaceae; genus Selaginella; species Selaginella tamariscina. Next base: position 17,242 of record PUQB01000899.1, on the reverse strand, counting down.
ATGTACTATCATCCCTTCATCATTTAATTGTACATCATCCTTACAAGATTCAGATATTGCATGCGCTGAAGAAATTGATTTCGGAATTGAAGCCAATAAAAATGATGATGAAGTGGCCCCCATGGTAACGATGTTTTGAGCTGCATTATTATCCATTTCCTGCATGAACTCTGTCATTCTGACATGTGGCACAAGAAATTGTCGCCAAACCCCTCTCTTACCTCATGCCAATGCTGAAAATCCATGTTCTCAATTATTTCATTACATCTGCAAAATGATAATTAGCTGACCTTAAAATTATCAAGGTATATTATTTACCTTGTTAATGTGTGACCCATGTTTGAACTAAAAGCTTCATTAATCCTTGAGAATTTATTTTCTGTACAAATATAAAAGAAATATACAAAAATGCCTTATGTTACACTCATTTACAACTATTCATCACTCTATCAATTCATTATCAATTCTTCTTCGCTATTACCTTCTGAGTGAGGCGAAGAAGGTCTAAGCCGCTTGTGAGATGGTTCAAGATCTTCTGCATCTTCTATTGATGTTTCCATGGGTCCTGGAGTGTGCGAATGTTCTGTACTCCTCGAGATAACTTCCGGTCTAATATCTGATTGAAGTTCGTTCTCAGACTCCGAGATTGAACCAGATTCACCTTCAGAGCTATCGCACTTATCTGGAGGGAACTTTCTCAAATACGCCTTTATGGATTCGTTGGGGTACTCAGTTGAGACCCAATCTATCCACTTGTTCAGGTCCTCAACCATGGTCTTATCCTTTTCAACGGCAAACACACATGTATGCCGAAGGTAACACTCCTTCAAGACGGACCCCCTAGTGCAGTAGTCAAAAACCCACGCATCACTGTGAGGACCCCTAATCAAGTTGACGATGCTCCGTGCCGCTTGACTTGTAATGTTTGGATAACGTACATTGCCGAATACGTCACTCACCTATCGGTGTATCGGATGGAGGTTCAGGGCCGTTGGAGTGCAAACAGATGCCTGGCCAGTCATTTGGAAGCTTGAAATTGTTTGGCGCATTCCTAACAACCAAGTGAACAACGGTATCAATGCACTTGGGATTAGCATCGTTCATATAAAATCCTGTCCAACGATGTCTATTCTTCTTGGCGAAGGCGAAGGCAAAAGTATCGGTGACATGAGCAAGAATCAAGAAATAAATACCTGAAAAAGTAGGTATCAGTGAAGAGCGCAAGCATGAATTCAATAATAAATACCTTCTATGTATATGCTTGCACGGCTAAGTTTCTCCACCAGATCCTCTAGTGCCCTATCTGTCGAAAGATTTTTTGACACCCGCCGATCCATCACGAACAATTGAAACGGTTTCCTACAAGCAGTGATGTTACCCCATAAAGTCTCCGAATCTAACAACAAACATCTGTAGGGCTTGTCGTGATTCGTAGCATCCTCCTTTATAAGGTTCAATTCGGTTCTCCGCTGCTGAAGGACTGCCATAAGAGAAGGCGTCATCCCAATGTTCTCCTTTTTGGCGTTGGCGTGCAATAGATTCTTGCCTAGATCTTCCGATTGGTTCACCCATTCGACAAGCATATCATCGTTCGTCACATGCAAATATTTGCTGACCTCTTCATATGTTGAAGTCGAGGTCCAACCCAGTTTGTGGCAGTGTATTCCCAACCACTCCTTGAAATGCCTGACCGTCTTCAACTCCATTGCCTTGAGATGAAAAGGAGAGGTTGGGCTGCTGTTATTAATTTGTAGTTTGCCATCGATCACCAAATCAGCCAAGACTTCCATCTCCTCCATCGTTGTTCCATTTAAAGGCTTCAACCATGTGAGCTTGAAATCGTTGTCTACATCCTTTGTAGATTGAACAGACTTAGCCTTCGGCGTCTTACTGGGTTTCTTTGCAGACTTTTCTGAGGGCTCCCCTTCACTTGTCTGCTTCTTCTTCAGTGTTCCTTTTGAAAAGGATTCCATAATCCCCAACCATTTGGCAAAGATCCTATCTTCGGGGCAAGAAATCAACATCATCAGAAAAGGATGTTTCCTTCCCGCCCACCTGGGCAAAATCAACTGCTGCAATTTCTTCAACTCTCTGAGGAAAAAGACAGATTAATATACCGGCGAGATAAATCCCGCCCAAACAATTTGCTTACCCGGTATTCGCAGATTGTGTATTCCCTGGTAGCTCTTTGTGGTCGCTGAAGAGATTCCCACACGGCTCGCGTGTGTTTAAACTTCTCCCATATTTTGCTGTTGTAGTGGTTGGTGTCGGCAGCGTCCCATTCCGCCGATAACTTATGGTACTGCTCGATTGTGAGATTCGGCTTAGCTAAAAACGCCGATCTTTTTGTCAGCTTCTCACGGGTATGCTCGGAAAGTTTTGTTGCCATCGTTCCTTTGTTGTGTTCATCGAGAAGTCGTTGGGCTGCCGTTATTGTGTGCTGGCCACTAATGATGTAGTACTTGATAGATTTTTTATTCTCCGTCTGAATCTTCATGAGTTGTTCTGGTGTTGTGATCCAGACTTTGTCAGCGCCCTTCCTTCTTTCATAGTATGGACACAAAACAGCATTATGTGGAACGGTATAAGAATTGTCGTCCTTCATCTTCTCCATGAGCTCAGCTACACGTTCCTGGTTGAGTGGCCTGTAATTGAAGTTTGGGTTGACGCTGCAATATTTAACCCTACAAGGATAAATCTTTCATCCAACATCATTTCCTTGTGACTTATTGCAGCATGAGATGCCACAGGTGCAGCTGACAAAACGATTGATGATTTTCTTTTGCGATCCGAATCAACATGTGTGATCCCCGACTGCAGCTGTTCTAGTGTTCTCGGCACACTCTTCCAGCTCCCGAAGCTTCCTAAGCAAATTGAACGTGATCTGTAGAGAACCTGAGACCGAGCCACCCTCTCAATCTCCCTTATGATGTCGCTGTGTTCTTCTTCAATGTGAAGAGGGAAGATTGCTCCACTTGCTGATTTTCTGTATTGTGAAGCAATATCTCCTGACAATACACCTACTCGATGAGTCTGAAGATCTTCGAAGTAGACATCCAGATGGATCCCCTCCATAGATGGGCTTTCGTTGAGTTGAAGAAGAACTCCAAGGTCAACATCATTAGTGAACACGTGAACGTCATTATCCACAAGTCGACAAAACCACCCGAAATTAATGTTGTAACTGACGACCTCTGGATCCGAGAACGTGACATTGGATGGAACAAGGCATATCTGTCGAGAATCGTCCAATCTGGGTTCGCAGCCTGCTTTCGGGTGCTTGACTAGCGAATCTACTTTCCATTGTTTTGCTTGTCCATGAGATGTGACAGAGGTTAATTTGACAGCAACCATGGTTGCTCCAATGCGCTTCCCATTTATCTTAAAATATGGCCAAGTTGATTCCAGAATCCCCCTGCCCATCTCTTCTCCTGCTCTTGTCTTTAATGTCACCTCAATTCCACATCTGAATACAAAAATGATTAGTTCAAGTATCCGAGTATAACAGATTTTATTTTTAATTCTTACCCAAAATTTGACGATGACTCCATACTAATGACTCGATCCTTGTTTGATCAAATCGTCCTTCTGCAAAATAATACACTATGAATACAAATCATATAAAAATGCACACACACTTGTATAAACCCGAATATACAAAAATAATACACAGAGAGAAGTAGACGTAATTAACTGTCCGAAGCTCACATTTGTGCTAGTGCAAAAGAAAGATAACATTTCGTTTTAGAACCACCACAAATGTGAGCTCTGGACAGTTTTATATAGATTTCTAGCTTTTACTCGAAATATTATGATAAGATGATAAAAGTAAATAAAATGAGATATGCAACTTATATAAACTAATACACATATATATTCACATGAAAGGTGCGGCGGGATTAATCTCGCCACCCCTTCAATGCCTCCTGAAAGAGTGGGCGGGATTAATCTCGCCACCTTTCTGGAGGCCTTGAACGGGAGTGAGGAATTAATCTTGCCACCCTTCTCGGTCTCAGAGAGAACTGGGCAGGATTTATTTCTCACACCCCTTCAGTGACTCCAAAAAGGAGGCGGGATTAATCTCGCCCACCATGTAAGGGATGGTTAAATGAATTTCTCCACCCTTCCCAATTCTCTCCATTGGTATGTTGTAAACCTTCTACGTCTCAGACAGAAACGTTTAGGATTGGTCCGACTCACCAATGGAGAAAAAAGCGAAGGGTGGCGGGATTCATTCCTCCAACAGGCATTGAAGACTCGGCGGGATTAATCCCGCCGCCCAGGGCCTTCACTCGGTCCCTATGCGGCGGGATTAATCCCGTCGGACGCCAATTCCCTGCGCGGAATCGGGCAGGATTAATCCCGCCGCCTAGGCACTTCAGGCAGGCCAATGGCGGCGGGATAAATCCCGCCCGATTCCGCGCAGGGCATGCGTACGCGGCGGGATTAATCTCGCCTCCCAGGCCCTGCACTCGGGCCTTAGTTGGCGGGATTAATCCCGCGAACGCCAATGCCCTGTGCAAAATCTTGCGGGATTAATCCCGCCGCCTAGGCCCTTCAGGCAGGCCAATGGCGGCAGGATAAATCCCGCCCGATTCCGCCCAGGGCATGTGTACGCAGCAGGATTAATCCCGCCGCCTAGGCCCTTCACTTCGGCCGTAGGCGGCAGAATTAATCCCGCTGGACACCACCTTTCTCGTTCTCAGAGAGAATTGGGCAGGATTTATTTCTCACACCCTTCAGGGGCTCCGAAAAGGCGGCGGGATTAATCCCGCCCACCATGTAAGGGATGGTGAAATTAATCCCACCACCCTTCTCAGTTCCCTCCATTGGTATTTTGTAAACCTTCTCCGTCTCAGACAGAGTTAGTCGGGATTGATTCAACATACCAATGGAGGAAAAAAAGAAGGGTGGCGGGATTAATCCCGCCACCGGGCAATGAAGGTTCGGAGAGATTAATCCCGCGCCCTCTCGTAAATCATGCGCTCACACATATATATTGGCTGCGGCATTTTGAACAAGGATGGGTGGGGGCGGGATTAATCCCGCCGCTTATATCTTGCGGAAGTGCCTGAGCGGCGGGATTAATCCCGCCGCCTCCGAAGGGCATGAGCGTGGGGCGGGATTAATCCCGCCGTTCATGTCCTGCATGAATTCCCTCTGCGGCGGGATTAATCCCGCCGCCTTACGCGCAGGACATGTCATGCAGGCTCTTGGTTAGCCTTCCGTGCAGGATCTTTCATGCAGGCTCTTCGGTTAGCCTCATGAGCGGCGGGATTAATCCCGCCGCCCATCCCTGTAAATGCCTGCGCGGAATCCGCCGGGATTAATCCCGCCCATTAGGGCCTTCACACAGGCCATTGTCGGCGAGATAAATCCCGCCGCATTCCGCGCAGGGCATGGATGGCGGCGGGATTAATCCCGCCGCCGAGGCCATAAACCTATAGCGGCGGGATTAATCCCGCCGCTCGAGGGGCTTAGCGTGTGTGCGAGAGATAAAATTAATAAAAAAAAAATTATACAGATAAAAACACACACATATATATATGTGTGTATATATATATATATATATATGTATGTATGTATGTATGTATAGGAGTGTACGTGTGTGTGCAAGAGATAGATAAATAAATAAAATTATACAGTACTGGTACACATAATATATGTGTGTACATAGGTATATATATGTGTGTATATGTATATCGTGTGTATGCGTGTGAGCGAAACAAATAAAATCATACAGATAAACAAACACACACACACACATATATATACACAGGAGTGTGCGTGTGTGTGCGAAAGATAAAACTAATAAATAAATAAAATTATACAGATAAACACACACATATATGTGTGTATATAGATATATAACCCATAGAGAAAGAGAGAGTCTGTGAATATATAAGCATATATATAAACTAGTGTTGTATACTATTTGTTAATATGCATTGATATATATATATATATATATATATATATATATGTAAAGCAGTGTGCGTGTGTGTGGGAGAGATAGATCAATAAAAAAAATTATATAGATACTGGTACACATAATATATGTATGTATATATGTATATAGGTATATATATATGTGTATATGTATATTGTGTGTATGCGTGTGTGAGCGAAACAAATAAAATCATACAGATAAACAAACACACACACACACATATATATACACAGGAGTGTGCGTGTGTGTGCGAGAGATAAAACTAATAAATAAATAAAATTATACAGATAAACACACACATATATATATGTGTGTATATAGATATATAACCCATATGAATATATAAGCATATATATAAACTAGTGTTGTATACTATTTGTTAATATGCATTGATTATATATATATATATATATATGTATATATGTAAAGCAGTGTGCGTGTGTGTGGGAGAGATAGATCAATAAAAAAAAATTTATAGATACTGGTACACATAATATATGTATGTATATATGTATATAGGTATATATATATATGTGTATATGTATATCGTGTGTATGCGTGTGTGAGCGAAACAAATAAAATCATACAGATAAACAAACACACACACACACATATATACACAGGAGTGTGCGTGTGTGTGCGAGAGATAGATCAATAAATAAAATTATACGCACACTCCTATACATATACATACATACATATACACACACACACACACACACACAGATCTCACCTGTGTGCACAGCCGCCGCCGCCGATTTCACAGCCGCCGCCTCTTGAAACCCTAAGAATATACCTAAACCCTAAAGGAATTAAATATATATATTAACCCTAATAGAATATTCCTTCTGAGAATATACTTAAACCCTAAAAAGAATAAAATATAGATTCGCCCTAAACGAATATTCTTTCATTATATTATTAGCGCGTGCGTGTGCGTGGGTGTATCACATACACCCCAAAAATATAAATCATGCAGGGATTTAACATGTGTGTGTCCATGAGAGTGTTAAAGTTTCATGTGTATCAATACATACATACACATTGCATATATTAATACACATAATATATACATACACACGTGTATACACACAGACATACATACATATTACATGGGTTTAGGGTTTAGGGTTTAGGGTTTTGGATTTAGGATGGATCATGCATGGTGTGTATGTATGAGAGAAGAGAGAGTGTTGAAAAATTATTTTTGTACACATTGCATATATTAGTACACATATATACTTACACATATTATACACAGATATACATACATAGTATATGAGAGAAGAGAGACAGTACATATTATGGATCATGCATGGTGTGTATTATACACACAGACATACATACATATTAGTACATAATATTAGAGAGACCGAGTACATATTATAGATCATGCATGGTGTGTATGTTTGAGAGAAGAGAGACAGTACATATTAACATGGATCATGCATGGTGTGTATGTATGAGAGAAGAGAGAAAGTACACATATATACATACACACGTGTATACACACAGACATACATACATATTACATGAGTAAATTCATTGTGTTACATATTAGGGTTTAGGGTTTAGGGTTTAGGATGGATCATGCATGGTGTGAAGAGAGAGTGTTGAAAAATTATTTTTGTACACACATGTATACACAGGGTTTAGGGTTTAGGGTTTAGGGTTTGCTCCCAACAAGCTTAATATAAATATTACACATGTAAATTCAATGTGTTACATACACACAGATTGAGTACATATATCATACATGCGTTGAACATGATGTTTTCAATAAAGAAGCAACATATTTCTTCAGTTTGGTTTAGGGTTGTGCATGTGTGTGCATATGTGTTTTTGTAAGTTCTTGTAATGCGTGTGTAAATTTATGATTGTGTTTATATATGTGTGCAAAACAAACATCGAATAATTAAGAAAATAATATTAATAAACACACTATGAACATATTTTAAATTATACATAATAATATATGATTTTATCTAATATATAGCCATATATAGTTTTAATAATATATATTAATTTAATATTGATAAAAAGGTTTAACATTGAAATATTCTTGAAATAATAAGAAATTAATTGAGAAAATCCCATTAATATATACAAATGTAAATTAAGTACTCAAATAATTAACTAAATTAATTATCATAATCATGTTTAATATTGGAATATTCTTGGAATAATAAGAAAATAATAAAGAATATCCCATTAATATAAAGAAGATTAATTACTCAAGTAATTAAGGAAATGATATTAATATACACACTATGAACATATTTTAAATTATACATAATAATACATCATTTTATCTAATATATAGTCATATATAGTTTTAATAATATATATTAATTTAATATTGATAATAAGGTTTAACACAGGAATATTCTTGAAATAATAACAAATTAATTGAGAAAATCCCATTAATATATACAAATGTAGAATAATTACTGCAATAATTAAGAACAAGACTAATTTAATTATGATAATCAGGTTTAATATTAGAATATTCTTCAAATATTAATAAAATAATAAAGAATATCCCATTGATACTAGGAAATGAAAACTAAATACTCGAGTAATTAAGAAAATAATAATAATAAACAGACTATGAATATATTTTAAATGATACATAATAATATATCAATTTATTTATTGTATAAGTATATTTATTTATATATATATAATATAAATATACTTGAATACTAAGAATGTAGAATATAGTCTAAAATTTCGTAATATTAAACAGCTTGAATCACTTGAATAACATTAAATGCAATTTTAAAATACTCATTGGAACTGGAGAGTATATATGTCAGAGTGTCGGATATTTGTGTCAACTCATCTTTTATTTTCTGTTCTTTTTAAAAAATTTGAATTTCTGACATATGTATTGTCGGTCTGACATGTAAATTTGAAAATGCATTTAATTTCCCACTCAAATTCAGATCTGGTTCTTTCTCCGGCAAGGGTTTCTTCATTTCTGTATTTTTCACTCTTTAGATCTTCTTTTTTCTTCATAGTGATCATCTCAGGAGCGAGATTAAATTGGGTGCTATTCTTTATAGGAAAGCACGGCGCCTTCAGTGCTGTTTACAAGTAAGTATTATAAACAAATTTAAAAATACTTATAAAGATTCACTCTCTTACATTCTCTCTTAAAATTACAATTTAGGGGTTTAGGAATGCATTAGGATTATAATATATTCCGTTAGGGATTTATCCCGTTTAAATATCCTTTTAACTTAATATTCTAGGTTAACCGGGGCGGCGGGATTAATCCGGCCATTTCTTTTTCGCCTCTTCGAAGAGGTGGCGGGATTAATCCCGCCACCATCTCTCGGGCAATGCTTCTCCGCCACTGAAAAAGAGTGGCGGGATTAATCCCGCCGATAACCTTCTCAACTGATGAAGAGTTACCAGAATTTATTAGAAAGAGTTGTCGGCGGGATTAATCCCGCCAACCATTTTAGGAGGCAGGGAAGGGGTGGCGGGATTAATCTCGCCACCACTTCCCTGTTTTAAGGATTTGGGGACAGGATTTATCCCGAGATCTCTTTGAAATCATAGTTTTGGAGAGAGTTATGTGCGGGTTTAATCCCGCCACCCATTCCCCGTCGTAAGAATTGTGGGCGGGATTAATCCCGCCTTGGACTCCCTCCGACAAGGAAGAGCCGCGGGATTAATCCCGCCGCTCTTCCTGTCGGAGGGAGTCCGGCGGGATTAATCCGCCGACTCTCTCCGAAGGGGTTGAGTCGGCGGCGGATTAATCCCGCCGACCGTTCCTCGTCGGAGGGATTCGTGGGCGGGATTAATCCCGCCATCAGTTGTATTAATCAAACATGAGATATTATCTCTAAACATAATTATGTATTATTGCATATGCATATTATTAAGTAACCGTAATTCAGATTTCTTAGAAATATTGCATAAACAGATATCATAAATAATACAATTATTTATGTGCAGGACAATATGTTTAATACTGGAGATAAAGTATGTCTTCTTCGGAACAACGAGATAGTTGGCACTGGAACTGTGGAAGTTCGAGATAATAATGCATCATGTCACAATATTGCCCAAGGATCTTGTGTGTACGTATGGGTGAACACCATTTACAAGCATGTTAAGGTTCTGGGAATGGAATTTGAGGAGGGTTCTCCTGTATTGTGGAATTTGGATGAAGTCAAGGCTGACACAGAATATGCAGAGTCACAAACAAATAGTAGCACGAGTTTACCAGATGATGGCTTGCCTGCTGTGATGGATGAGGTGATTCTCTTTCTTCGTGAGATTGAAGTCGGAAGAGGCATCATCACAGCTATAAATCCAATGGAAGCAGTGTCAGAAGAGAAACTAGGGTCCGACTTCGTGGGTGTAGTTGTGACAGAGGTTTCACCTAATGGCACATTGTATCCTGGATCCCTCGTGAGGTGGCGAACATCTGAATTAAGACGGTTCAACATATTCTGGGTTGGATTTCAATAATAAACAACCCGGAAGAACAACTCATATTTGAAGAGGTTCTTTGCATTGGTCCAATGTGGAAGTGAAAAGTGTCCATATGACTCACAACCGTGTCCATGTGTTAGCACACCTGTCAATGAAATCGGAAGTTTCATGACATTTCCAAGGCACTTTGGTGTTGCAAAGAGCTTTGGAATGCTGGTCTTTGAATGATCCATCTTGTCATGGATCAAGCACAGGTACTCTGATGGGCGTGACACAAAAGCATGCGGTGTGCATAGTACTGAGACCGGCAAGTTTGTTGTGCAATCATGTGGGCCTCCATCTTCTTTTGAATGGCAGTGATCTCCACCAAGGTTTTTGCACAAGCCTCTACAGCCTTCAGTGATGTACAAGTGTCACACTTGGAAAAGCTAGAGTGTTTTGCAATCTCCACATCCTTAAAATGAGTATTCCATATGTTGTTGAAGGTACCAGTGCAGATTGCTTGGAGCCCCATCAAACTGAGGGACTTGTTCACATGTTCACACAGCTTCAATTGAGTGTAGATTGAAGGCAAAACCTTGAGATTTTCCCTGACCCCTGCATTTGTGGTTCGGCATTTGTGAGGCATCCTGTCTGCATTTGCTTCCACAAAAGCCTTGAGTATCTCTATGGCTGCCATGATGTGAGAGCGGGTTTTGACCAAGCGAGTGTTCCCATGAACTGAGGTTCGCGCTCCATCTAGCCACTCATCCCTCCGACGGTAGAACGTGGTCTTTGGGATCCCGTATATACTATACCAAGCTTGAAGCAAGATGGCCACCTTATAAATACCATGGATGTACTCTGATAACCTGTGTCTGAGGCCATTCCATTAATACACCCAGTTAGTGCAGCATATACAAACTCATGCCTTTGCTTTTGGGTGAGCATACGAAAGACATGTCTACATTGGGTAATTTCATTCCGGTCTGCCATCTGACAACACTTCTTCTTGCAACAGTCAATCGTGGAAATGCTCGTAACACTTTCGGAAGATGTAGGATCCATCTTTACCCTCTTGCTGAAACTTGCAGGGGAAGATCTAAACCCATGAATCGCCTTTTTCTTACAATAGGTCTAGCGACTCCAATTTCACTATTGGGTCGTTAGCCATGTGTTTCAGAAACCTTGAAGCCCATTCACAGACAAGTCCTATCAATGATCTCAAAGTGAAGAAACAACACCTTCAACCTTTAATAATGCTCTCATGAACACGTCTGCACTTGAGGCTACTTGGGAATATGAGAGGCATTGTCAACAGCCTGCACAGAAAACAAAATGGCCCTGTTGAGAGTCTGGTTCAGTGGAGGGATCTAGCTCAATAGTGTACATGTGTCCTCAACATCAAATAAGCTTCCTCGTCATTTGCTTTTACAGATGGATAATTGTGCAGGCGAGAACAAAAATAGGTAAATCATTTTACTTAAGGGTTTCTCAAGCTCATACTTACTTTATTTTCTAGATATGTGCTAGCATACTTGTCAATGCTTGTTGCCAAAGGTGTGTTTGAAACAAATCACGCTCAGTTTCCTTATGGTGTCACACTCATGAAGATATTGATGCGTTCTTCAGCAAGGTCTCCAACTCTACAAAAAGGACAAGTGCACTTACTTTACCGCATATGATGAATCTTTTTTGAAAATTGCATCTCCAAAAAAAGTTGTGCTTTGCTTGTGACTAAAGGTGCCAGACTTCAAAAAATTTCTCAAGGAGTATATAAAAGAAGGGAGTATTCTTTAGTTGGTCACCTTGTGCCGCTACAATTCTTTTTCTCCATACAGATGGTATACCTATTATGCAGTACAAGTTACGGCCATCAGAGCAAGAGTGGTTACCGAAAGAGGGCTTAATGCTCTTCAAAATGGAGAGGATGGAAAAGCCACTTCTCCCAGAAGGACAACCAGACCCTATTCCATTGAGTGCCCAGCTCAAGGAACAAGAGGTTATTATTGATGGCATCAAAAAATATGTGGCATAGGTTCAAAAATCGATGCCAAAGAATTCTGATAAAGCAACTGTTACTCAGAACTATATAAGCATGTGGTCACTATTGGGAGATGTTGTTCGAGAGTTGGAAGGGCCTACTGTCACAAGTACAGAATTGCAACACCCTTTCTGCCTAAAACAAGTGCGAGAGGAGATTGAAATGACATCACTGAGCATAGACGACATAGAAGCCAGTAGTGATGTGGAAGTGCAAACCCCACACTTTGTTGACAAAGGAACCAAAAAACCTAAAGCATACTTTGATTGTTGCAAGGATCTTCAAAAAACTAATGATGGTTCTCATTACTGCAGATGCATCATATAATCAGCCTATTTGGATGGGTCAAATTATCGACACATTTGAAGTAATTACAAAAAATAGTATTGTTAAGGTTGCATGGTTCAAACCACAAAAAAAGGCGACACGAGAAGGAGAGCGAAAGATATAATGGATGCCTAGAGAAAACATGGTCTCCCAATCAAAAAGACCCAGCATGTTTTATAAATGTTAAATCCATCGATATGGTGGATGTCAAGAAGCGTTGATAAAGTCACGATTAACAAAACTGCAAGGGAATGTATGTTTTTTGAAGCTTAAAGTAATTACAAAATTATAAAATATCATATATTTAATATTCATAATTATTTATAAACTCTTTAATAATAGTACCAAATTGTATACTTAATTATATAAATTTAAAAAATGATATGAAAGATTGACTATATTATTATAGGATTTATATATATATTATTACTACTACAAATTTTTAATTAATAATGTTATATTTAAATATTAATATTTTAATAACAACAATCAATATTTATATAATGTACCTCTTATGCTCTTCCTTAATTGTTATATTAGGCAATATATTATATAATTTAATACCTTCTACTTTTATAATGTTATTAATTTTTGTTCAATGAATGCTATAATTTATTAAAGGGTAGAATACAAAATAGAATATTCTATTTTCAAACATATATTCTAAGAATATTCCTTTAATATTATAAAATGCTAATTAAATAGCTAAAATTGCTAATTATTAGGAAATGGGACTATAGCCATGCCCATTTTAGTTACAAACTTGCATATAGTGTATTATTTTGCAGAAGGACGATTTAATTAAACAAGGAGATCGAGTCATTAGTATGGAGTCGTCGTCAAATTCTGGGTAAGAATTAAAATAAAATCTGTTATACTCGGATATGTGCTTGAACTAATCATTTTTGTATTCAGATGTGGAATTGAGGTGACATTAAAGACGAGAGCAGGAGAAGAGATGGGCAGGGGGATTCTGGAATCAACTTGGCCATATTTCAAACTAAACGGGAAGCGCATTGGAACAACCATGGTTGCTGTCAAACTAACCTCTGTCACATCGCATGGACAAGCAAAACAATGGAAAGTGGGTGTGCTAGTCAAGCATCCGAAAGCATGCTGTGAACCCAGATTGAACGATGCTCGACACATATGCCTTGTTCCATCCAATGTCACGTTCTCGGATCCAGAGGTCGCCAGTTACAACATTAATTTCGGGTGGTTTTGTCGACTTGTGGATAATGACGTTCACGTGTTCACTAATGATGTTGACCTTGGAGTTCTTCTTCAACTCAACGAAAGCCCATCTATGGAGGGGATCCACTGGATGTCTACTTCGAAGATCTTCAGACTCATCGAGTAGGTGTATTGTCAGGAGATATTGCTTCACAATACAGAAAATCACAAGTGGAGCAATCCCCTCTTCACATTGAAGAAGAACACAGCGACATCATAAAGGAGATTGAGAGGGTGGCTTGGTCTCAGGTTCTTTACAGATCACGTTCAATTTGCTTAGCAAATTTCGGGAGCTGGAAGAGTGTGCCGAGAACATTAGAACAGCATCAATCGGGGATCACACATGTTGATTCGGATCGTAGAAGAAAATCATTAGTCGTTTTGTCAGCTGCACCTGTGGCGTCCCATGCTGCAATAAGCCACAAGGAAATGATGTTGGATGATAAGATTTACAGTGTAGGGTTAAGTATTGCAGCGTCAACCCAAACTTCAATTACAGGCCACTCAATCAGGAACGTGTAGCTGAGCTCATGGAGAAGATGAAGGACGACAATTCTTACACCGTTCCACATAATGCTGTTTTGTGCGCATACTACGAGAGAAACAAAGGCGCTGACAAAGTGTGGATCACAACACCGGAACAAATGAGGAAGGTTCAGACGGAGAATAGAAAATCAGTTAAGTACTACATCATTAGTGGCCAGCACACAATAACGGCAGCCCAACGACTTCTCGACGAACACAACAAAGGAACGATGGCAACAAAACTTTCCGAGCATACCCGTGAGAAGCTGACGAAAAGATCGGCGTTTTTAGCGAAGCCGAATCTCACAATCGAGCAGTACCATAAGTTATCGGCGGAATGGGACGCTGCAGACACCAACCACTACAACAGCAAAATATGGGAGAAGTTCAAACACACGCGAGCCGTGTGGGAATCTCTTCAGCGACCACAAAGAGCTACCGCAGGGAATACACAATCTGCGGACTACCGGGTAAGCAAATTGTTTGGGCGGGATTTATCTCGCCGGTATATTAATCTGTCTTTTTTCTCAGAGAGTTGAAGAAATTGTAGCAGTTGATTTTGCCCAGGTGGGCGGGAAGGAAACATCCTTTTTGATGATGTTGATTTCTTGTCCCAAGGATAGGATCTTTGCAAATGGTTGGGGATTATGGAATCCTTTGCAAAAGGAACACTGAAGAAGAAGCAGACAAGTGAAGGGAGCCCTCAGAGAAGTCTGCAAAGAAACCCAGTAAGACGCCGAAGGCTAAGTCTGTTCAATCTATAAAGGATGTAGACAACGATTTCAAGCTCACATGGTTGAAGCCTTTAAATGGAACAACGATGGAGGAGATGGAAGTCTTGGCTGATTTGGTGATTGATGGTAAATTAACAACAGCAGCCCCACCTCTCCTTTTCATCTCAAGGCAATGGAGTTGAAGACGGTCAGGCACTTCAAGGAGTGGTTGGGAATACACTGCCACAAACTGGGTTGGACCTCGCTTCAACATACGAAGAGGTCAGCAAATATTTGCATGTGACAAACGATGATATGCTTGTCGAATGGGTGAATCAATCGGAAGATCTGGGCAAGAATCTATTGCACGCCAACGCCAAAAAGGAGAACATTGCGATGACGCCTTCTCTTATGGCAGTCCTTCAGCAGCGGAGAACCGAGTTGAACCTTATAAAGGAGGATGCTACGAATCACGACAAGCCCTACAGATGTTTGTTGTTGGATTCGGAGACTTTATGGGGTACATCACTGCTTGTAGGAAACCGTTTCAATTGTTCGTGATGGATCGGCGGGTGTCAAAAAATCCTTCGACAGACAGGACACTAGAGGATTTGGTGGAGAAACTTAGCCGTGCAAGCATGTACAAGAAGGTATTTATTATTGAATTCATACTTGCACTCTTGACTGATATCTACGTTTTCAGGTATTTATTTCTTGATTCTTGCTCATGTCACCGATACTTTGCCTTCGCCTTTGCCAAGAGAATAAACATCGTTGGACAGGATTTTATATGAATGATGCTGATCCAAGTGCATTGATTCGGTTGTTCACTTGGTTGTTAGGAATGCGCCAAACATTTCAAACTTCCAAATGACTGGCCAGGCATCTGTTTGCACTCCAACGGCCCTGAACCTCCATCCGATACACCGATAGGAGAGTGACGTATTCGGCAATGTACGTTATCCAAACATCACAAGTCAAGCGGCACGGAGCATCGTCAACTTGATCAGGGGTCCTCACAGTGATGCGTGGGTTTTTGACTACTGCACTAGGGGGTCCGTCTTGAAGGAGTGTTACCTTCGGCATACATGTGTATTTGCCGTTGAAAAGGATAAGACCATGGTTGAGGACCTGAACAAGTGGATAGATAGGTTCTCAACTGACTACCCCAACGAATCCATAAAGGAGTATTTGAGAAAGTTCCCTCCAGATAAGTGCGATAGCTCTGAAGACGAATCTGGTTCAATGTCGGAGTCTGAACGAACTTCAATCAGATATTAGACCGGAAGTTATCTCGAGGAGTACAGAACATTCGCACACTCCATTACCCATGGAAACATCAATAGAAGATGCAGAAGATCTTGAACCATCTCACAAGCGGCTTAGACCTTCTTCGCCTCACTCAGAAGGTAATAGCGAAGAAGAATTGTTAATGAATTGTTAGAGTGACGAATAGTTGTAAATGAGTGTAACATAAGGCATTTTTGTATATTTCGTTTATATTTGTACAGAAAATAAATTCTCAAGGATTAATGAAGCTTTTAGTTCAAACATGGGTCACACATTAACAAGGTAAATAATATACCTTGATAATTTTAAGGTCAGCTAATTATCATTTTGCAGATGTAATGAAACAATTGAGAACATGGATTTTCAGCATTGGCATGAGGTAAGAGAGGGGTTTGGCGACAATTTCTTGTGCCACATGTCAGAATGACAGAGTTCATGCAGGAAATGGATAATAATGCAGCTCAAAACATCGTTACCATGGGGGCCACTTCAGTTTTTTCATCATCATTTTTATTGGCTTCAGTTCCGAAATCAATTTCTTCAGCGCATGCAATATCTGAATCTTGTAAGGATGATGTACAATTAAATGATGAAGGGATAGGCAACGAGATAGTGGCAACGGATAAATGTGAAAGGGAGCAAACAAGTGATTTGCAAAGTATTCAAGAGGCAACGCTATCTCATGTTACTCATGGCCATATTGTGTTGTTGGATGTCAATGGTGTTCTG
>PUQB01000898.1:0-78183 GCA_003024785.1 Selaginella tamariscina | reverse complement strand
CCCAATCGATTCAAAAGGTCTGCAGTATGAGAAGTGGGTACACATCTGAGACGGTTACCTCATTTAATGGGCGATGTTAATGCAGAATCGAACGCTCCCATTAGGCTTTCATCACAAGTGAGGTTCGCACGCCCAAGGACTTCGAGATTTTCGAATAACACCCTTCTCCAACATCTCTTTGACATCGCTCGTAAGATCTTGAGCTCCTTTGGTGACCGACGCCAAACAGGTACCTGATTGGCCTAGAATCTCCAGTTGGAATAGGGTGGCGTGTCTCTTAGCCCCAGATGAAAGTCGAAGTTGAAAAGATCAGCATACTCCTTCTTGAGTTGATCAACAACTACACACGACGATCATTTGATGGATCCAGAGAAGGAAAGGAAGAGCATGAAGGAAAAATGGTTGGAAACAGGGGTGACTGAGACCTTAAATTAGTGCTACTTTAAAATTACTTCTTACTTTTAATGCATATATATCTATTTCTCTCTCTTCCCAGAAACAACCCCAACGACCCCTAGGGTTAAACTCTAATGCCCAAGTGGACAGGAGACTTAGGGTTTAATACGAGGAGAGTCAAACAAGGGGGAGACTTCTCAAAGTCACACTTGGCATGATTGCGAGTTAACCAATCCATACCAAGAATAAGGTGAAAAGCTTGACTCGGCACACCCGCAAAGATTGAAGCTCGAGCTCACGATCATCACACGAAACAACAATGTCCACTTCATCTCGTGAACAAGCATAAGTATGTCCGTTGCCGTACAAAATGAAGACTGGTTCTTCCGCACGACGCAAATGAAGGCTACAAACGTGTAGCAACAGATTGAGAAACAGGGACAAACTTGAACCTGTATCCACCAATACTGAAAGGAAAACAGACGTGGCGTGTGATTAAAACGAGCTTGAAAAGTGAAAACTGGATGATTTGGTGCGAGTGAACCCTTGATGATACTCCCGAAAGAAAGACGGGAGGTCACTAATTTGACGAGACCCTCCTCTACCGTGCGATTCGTCGTTTCCCGGAAGATCCACTACATCACAACCTTCCACTGCGCAGCACCAATCGGACGTTGTTGACGCCATGGCTCCATCCTGGAAATGGGGGACGCCAATCGGGAAACCGTTAACAGCGCCGATACGTTGTCCAACCTCATCACACGCCCAACAACGAACTGCACGTCCAGTCGTCCTCGTCCACGGGGCCCACCTTGTGCTGGTACACGGCGGCAACAGCCTCAACCTCCATCGGAGCAGGTCCATCCCAACATGAAGTGGAACGAGAGCACTGAAGGCGCAAGTGGGAGAGGTGACGACCATTCGTTGTGCCAGCCTCAAAGCATCATCAAGAGTCACTGGAGCTAGTGCATGCACAAGCCCACAAGGTCTTGACGAAGTGCTGGCCAACAACATACCTAACTTGATGCGTTCTGACATGTTAGGTTCTGCACGCAGCAAAGGCTTCGAAAGCGAACACCAAATTGCATCACCGACTCAGATGGCTCCTGACGAATACGATGCAACTGCTGAAAAGCATCATCACAGTCATCCGCATGCCCAAATACACGTTTGAAGATCTCTGGAAGAATATTCCAATCTCCACGAGTTGCAACATCCAGACCATTGTACCACTGCAACGCCGTCCCTTGAAGACAAGTGGAAACTCGCGCAAAACTTAGCACCGTCCCACGAATGATATGTGGCAACCATAATGAAGTGGTCAAACCAATGGTACATCATCTCCAGGATTTCCGCGAAAGAAATCCGGCCGGACCGGGGGTTTGCAAACATGAGTAGGAGGAGTACCATGACTGTGAATGCTGCCATCAATTGAGATGATTGTTCAGTTGCACACGCATGGCATCCAACAATTGTATGAGTAACTGCTCCACAGACAAGGGATTTGCCTGTTGTGGATTCATGGACGAAAAGAGACAAAATCCACAAGAAAAGAATAGATCTAGACAATGGAAAAGCTGACCTAAGAAGACAAAGAAAATTGATAAAAAGACACAAATCCGAGCACTCTGTAGGGACAATTAGAGGTGCCCCTCACCTCCACCAATTGAGAACTCGGAATATAGAAATGTGTATCTCCATTAGTTCAGAACCCTAACTTATATACAAGAGCAAGTGGTCCAGATTGAATCCATCCGACGGCTATCAAATCCACTACGCTAATAATATATGTGCACATTCACCGTACACGTGGATCTTACAACACAAATAATAAACTAAAGCATAAACAATTTCTAATAATGAAGAATCGCATAATATGTTGTGCTGAAACCAAGATGCAAGTTGTAACTAAAATGGGCATGGCTATAGTCCCATTTCCTAATAATTAGCAATTTTAGCTATTTAATTAGCATTTTCTAATATTAAAGGAATATTCTTTAGAATATATGTTTGAAAAGAGAATATTCTTTAGAATATTCTATTTTGTATTCTACCCTTTAATAAATTATAGCATTCATTGAACAAAAATTAATAACATTATAAAAGTAGAATGTATTAAATTATATAATATATTGCCTAATATAACAATTAAGGAAGAGCATAAGAGGTACATTATATAAATATTGATGTTGTTATTAAAATATTAATATTTAAATATAACATTATTAATTAAAAATTTGTAGTAGTAATATATATATAAAATCCTATAATAATATAGTCAATCTTCCATATCATTTTTTAAATTTATATAGTTAAGTATACAATTTGGTACTATTATTAAAGAGTTTATAATAATTATGAATATTAAATATATGATATTTTATAATTTTGTAATTGCTTTAAGCTTCAGAAAACATACATTCCCTTGCAGTTTTGTTAATCGTGACTTTATCAACGCTTCTTGACATCCACCCATATCGAATGGATTTAACATTTATAAAACATGCTGGGTCTTTTTGATTGGGAGACCATGTTTTCTCTAGGCATCCATTATATCTTTCGCTCTCCTTCTCGTGTCGCCTTTTTTGTGGTTTGAACCATGCAACCTTAACAATACTATTTTTTGTGATTACTTCAGGTGTGTCGATAATTTGACCCATCCAAATAGGCTGATTATATGACGCATCTGGAGTAATGAGAACCATCATTAGTTTTTGAAGATCCTTGCAGCAATCAAAGTATGCTTTAGGTTTTTGGTTCCTTTGTCCAACAAAGTGTGGGGTTTGCACTTCCACATCACTACTGGCTTCTATGTCGTCTGTGCTCAGTGATGTCATTTCAATCTCCTCTCGCCACCTTGTTTTAGGCCAGAAAGGGTGTTGCAATTCTGTACTTGTGACAGTAGGCCCTTCCAACTCTCGAACAACAGTCTCCCAATAGTTGACCACATGCTTATATAGTTCTGAGTAACCAGTTGCCTTATCAGAATTCTTTGGCATCGATTTTTGAACCCATGCCACATATTTTTTGATGCCATCAATAATAACCTCTTGTTCCTTGAGCTGGGCACTCAATGGAATAGGGTCTGGTTGTCCTTCTGGGAGAAGTGGCTTTCCATCCTCTCCACTTTTGAAGAGCATTAAGCCCTCTTTCGGTAACCACTCCTGCTCTGATGGCCGTAACTTGTACTGCATAATAGGTATACCATCTCGTATGGAGAAAAAGAATTGTAGCGGCACAAGGTGACCAACTAAAGAATCACTCCCTTCTTTTATATACTCCTTGAGAAATTTTTTGAAGTCTGGCACCTCAGTCACAAGCAAAGCACAACTTTTTTTGGAGATGCAATTTTCAAAAAGATTCATCATATGCGGTAAGGTAAGTGCACTTGTCCTTTTTGTAGAGTTGGAGACCTTGCTGAAGAACGCATCAATATCTTCATGAGTGTGACCAACCATAAGGAAACTGAGCGTGATTGTTTCAAACACACCTTTGGCAACAAGCATTGACAAGTATGCTAGCACATATCTAGAAAATAAAAGTAAGTATGAGCTTGAGAAACCCTTAAGTAAAATGATTTACCTATTTTTGTTCTCGCCTGCACAATTATCCATCTGTAAAAGCAAATGACGAGGAAGCTTATTTGATGTTGAGGACACATGTACACTATTTGAGCTAGATCCCTCCACTGAACCTGAACTCTCAACAGGGCCATCTGTTTTTTGTGCAGGTTGCTGACAATGCCTCTCATATTCCCAAGTAGCCTCAAGTGCAGACGTGTTCATGAGAGCATTATGTAAAGGTTGAAGGTGTTGTTTCTTCACTTTGAGATCACTGATAGGACTTGTCTGTGAGTGGGCTTCAAGGTTTCTGAAACACATGGCTAACGACCCAATAGTGAAATTGGAGTCGCTAGACCAATGTGGAAGTGAAAAGTGTCCATATGACTCACAACCGTGTCCATGTGTTAGCACACCTGTTAAAGAAATCGGAAGTTTCATGACATTTCCAAGGCACTTTGGTGTTGCAAAGAGCTTTGGAATGCTGGTCTTTGAATGATCCATCTTGTCATGGATCAAGCACAGGTACTCTGATGGGCGTGACACAGAAAGCATGCGGTGTGCATAGTACTGAGACCGGCAAGTTTGTTGTGCAATCATGTGGGCCTCCATCTTCCTTTGAATGGTAGTGATCTCCACCAAGGTTTTTGCACAAGCCTCTGCAGCCTTCAATGATGTACAAGTGTCACACTTAGAAAAGCTAGAGTGTTTTGCAATCTCCACATCCTTAAAATGAGTATTCCATATGTTGTTGAAGGTACCAGTGCAGATTGCTTGGAGCCCCATCAAACTGAGGCACTTGTTCACATGTTCACACAGTTTCAATTGAGTGTAGATTGAAGGTAAAACCTTGAGATTTTCCCTGACCCCTGCATTTGTGGTTCGGCATTTGTGAGGCATCCTGTCTGCATTTGCTTCCACAAAAGCCTTGAGTATCTCTATGGCTGCCATGATGTGAGAGCGGGTTTTGACCAAGCCAGTGTTCCCATGAACTGAGGTTCGCGCTCCATCTAGCCACTCATCCCTCCGACGGTAGAACGTGGTCTTTGGGATCCCGTATATACTGTACCAAGCTTTGAAGCAGATGGCCACCTTATTAAATACCATGGATGTACTCTGATAACCTGTGTCCGAGGCCATTCCATCAATACACCCAGTTAGTGCAGCATATACAAACTCATGCCTTTGCTTTTGGGTGAGCATACGAAAGACATGTCTACATTGGGTAATTTCATTCCGGTCTGCCATCTGACAACACTTCTTCTTGCAACAGTCAATCGTGGAAATGCTCGTAACACTTTCGGAAGATGTAGGATCCATCTTTACCCTCTTGCTGAAACTTGCAGGGGAAGATCTACAACCCATGAATCGCCTTTTTCTTACAATAGGACCAATGCAAGGAACCTCTTCAAATATGAGTTGTTCTTCCGGGTTGTTATTATTGAAATCCAACCCAGAATATGTTGAACCATCTTGCCGTCTTAATTCAGATGTTCGCCACCTCACGAGGGATCCAGGATACAATGTGCCATTAGGTGAAACCTCTGTCACAACTACACCCACGAAGTCGGACCCTAGTTTCTCTTCTGACACTGCTTCCATTGGATTTATAGCTGTGATGATGCCTCTTCCGACTTCAATCTCACGAAGAAAGAGAATCACCTCATCCATTACAGCAGGCAAGCCATCATCTGGTAAACTCGTGCTACTATTTGTTTGTGACTCTGCATATTTTGTGTCAGCCTTGACTTCATCCAAATTCCACAATACAGGAGAACCCTCCTCAAATTCCATTCCCAGAACCTCAACATGCTTGTAAATGGTGTTCACCCATACGTACACACAAGATCCTTGGGAAATATTGTGACATGATGCATTATTATCTCGAACTTCCACAGTTCCAGTGCCAACTATCTCGTTGTTCCGAAGAAGACATACTTTATCTCCAGTATTAAACATATTGTCCTGCACATAAATAATTGTATTATTTATGATATCTGTTTATGCAATATTTTTAAGAAATCTGAATTACGGTTACTTAATAATATGCATATGCAATAATACATAATTATGTTTAGAGATAATATCTCATGTTTGATTAATACAACTGATGGGCGGGATTAATCCCGCCCACGAATCCCTCCGACGAGGAACGGTCGGCGGGATTAATCCCGCCGCCGACTCAACCCCTTCGGAGAGAGTCGGCGGGATTAATCCCGCCTTGGACTCCCTCCGACAAGGAAGAGCCGGGGATTAATCCCGCCGCCTCTTCCTCCTCGGGGGAGTCCGGCGGGATTAATCCCGCCGCCGACTCAACCCCTTCGGAGAGAGTCGGCGGGATTAATCCCGCCTTGGACTCCCTTCGACAAGGAAGAGCCGGCGGGATTAATCCCGCCGCCTCTTCCTCCTCGGGGGAGTCCGGCGGGATTAATCCCGCCGACTCTCTCCGACGAGGAAGGGAGTCCGGCGGGATTAATCCCGCCGACTCATCCTCGCCGGAGAGAGTCGGCGGGATTAATCCCGCCGGACTCCCTTCCTCGTCGGAGGAAGAGGCGGCGGGATTAATCCCGCCGGCTCTTCCTTGTCGGAGGGAGTCCAAGGCGGGATTAATCCCGCCCACAATTCTTACGACGGGGAATGGGTGGCGGGATTAAACCCGCACATAACTCTCTCCAAAACTATGATTTCAAAGAGATCTCGGGATAAATCCTGTCCCCAAATCTTTAAAACAGGGAAGTGGTGGCGAGATTAATCCCGCCACCCCTTCCCTGCCTCCTAAAATGGTTGGCGGGATTAATCCCGCCGACAACTCTTTCTAATAAATTCTGGTAACTCTTCATCAGTTGAGAAGGTTATCGACGGGATTAATCCCGCCACTCTTTTTCAGTGGCGGAGAAGCATTGCCCGGGAGATGGTGGCGGGATTAATCCCGCCACTTCTTCAAAGAGGCGAAAAAGAAATGGCCGGATTAATCCCGCCGCCCCGGTTAACCTAGAATATTAAGTTAAAAGGATATTTAAACGTGATAAATCCCTAACGGAATATATTATAATCCTAATGCATTTCTAAACCCCTAAATTGTAATTTTAAGAGAGAATGTAAGAGAGTGAATCTTAATAAGTATTTTTAAATTTGTTTATAATACTTACTTGTAAACAGCACTGAAGGCGCCGTGCTTTCCTATAAAGAATAGCACCCAATTTAATCTCGCTCCTGAGATGATCACTATGAAGAAAAAAGAAGATCTAAAGAGTGAAAAATACAGAAATGAAGAAACCCTTGCCGGAGAAAGAACCAGATCTGAATTTGAGTGGGAAATTAAATGCATTTTCAAATTTACATGTCAGACCGACAATACATATGTCAGAAATTCAAATTTTTTAAAAAGAACAGAAAATAAAATTTAAGATGAGTTGACACAAATATCCGACACTCTGACATATATACTCTCCAGTTCCAATGAGTATTTTAAAATTGCATTTAATGTTATTCAAGTGATTCAAGCTGTTTAATATTACGAAATTTTAGACTATATTCTACATTCTTAGTATTCAAGTATATTTATATTATATATATATATATAAATATATACTTATACAATAAATAAATTGATATATTATTATGTATCATTTAAAATATATTCATAGTCTGTTTATTATTATTATTTTCTTAATTACTCGAGTATTTAGTTTTCATTTCCTAGTATCAATGGGATATTCTTTAATATTTTATTAATATTTGAAGAATATTCTAATATTAAACCTGATTATCATAATTAAATTAGTCTTGTTCTTAATTATTGCAGTAATTATTCTACATTTGTATATATTAATGGGATTTTCTCAATTAATTTGTTATTATTTCAAGAATATTCATGTGTTAAACCTTATTATCAATATTAAATTAATACACACTATGAACATATTTTAAATTATACATAATAATACATCATTTTATCTAATATATAGTCATATATAGTTTTAATAATATATATATTAATATCATTTCCTTAATTACTTGAGTAATTAATCTTCTTTATATTAATGGGATATTCTTTATTATTTTCTTATTATTCCAAGAATATTCCAATATTAAACATGATTATGATAATTAATTTAGTTAATTATTTGAGTACTTAATTTACATTTGTATATATTAATGGGATTTTCTCAATTAATTTCTTATTATTTCAAGAATATTTCAATGTTAAACCTTTTATCAATATTAAATTAATATATATTATTAAAACTATATATGGCTATATATTAGATAAAATCATATATTATTATGTATAATTTAAAATATGTTCCTAGTGTGTTTATTAATTTTATTTTCTTAATTATTCGATGTTTGTTTTGCACACATATATAAACACAATCATAAATTTACACACGCATTACAAGAACTTACAAAAACACATATGCACACACATGCACAACCCTAAACCAAACTGAAGAAATAGGTTGCTTCTTTATTGAAAACATCATGTTCAACGCATGTATGATATATGTACTCAATCTGTGTGACTGTATGTAACACATTGAATTTACATGTGTAATATTTATATTAAGCTTGTTGGGAGCAAACCCTAAACCCTAATATGTAACACAATGAATTTACTCATGTAATATGTATGTATGTCTGTGTGTATACACGTGTGCATGTATATATGTGTACTCTGTATGTATATATGTGTACTTTCTGTCTTCTCTCATACATACACACCATGCATGATCCATGTTAATATGTACTGTCTCTCTTCTCTCAAACATACACACCATGCATGATCTATAATATGTACTCGGTCTCTCTAATATTATGTACTAATATGTATGTATGTCTGTGTGTATAATACACACCATGCATGATCCATAATATGTACTGTCTCTCTTCTCTCATATACTATGTATGTATATCTGTGTATAATATGTGTAAGTATATATGTACTAATATATGCAATGTGTACAAAAATAATTTTCAACACTCTCTCTTCTCTCATACATACACACCATGCATGATCCATCCTAAATCCAAAACCCTAAACCCTAAACCCTAAACCCATGTAATATGTGTGTATGTCTGTGTGTATACACGTGTGTATGTATATATTATGTGTATTAATATATGCAATGTGTATGTATGTATTGATACACATGAAACTTTAACACTCTCATGGACACACACATGTTAAATCCCTGCATGATTTATATTTTTGAGGTGTATGTGATACACCCACGCACACGCACGCGCTAATAATATAATGAAAGAATATTCGTTTAGGGCGAATCTATATTTTATTCTTTTTAGGGTTTAAGTATATTCTCAGAAGGAATATTCTATTAGGGTTGATATATATATTTAATTCCTTTAGGGTTTAGGTATATTCTTAGGGTTTCAAGAGGCGGCGGCTGTGAAATCGGCGGCGGCGGCTGTGCACACAGGTGAGATCTGTGTGTGTGTGTGTGTGTATGTATGTATATATGTATAGGAGTGTGCGTATAATTTTATTTATTAGTTTTATCTCTCGCACACACACGCACACTCCTGTGTATGTGTGTGTGTGTGTATCTGTATGATTTTATTTGTTTCGCTCACACACGCATACACACGATATACATATACACATATATATATATATACCTATATACATATATACATACATATATTATGTGTACCAGTATCTGTAAATTTTTTTTTGATCTTCTTTCCCACACACACCACACACACACACACACACACACACATATATATACACACACACACACACACACACACACACACACACACATATATATATATATATATATATATATATATATATATATATAATATCAATGCATATTAACAAATAGTATACAACACTAGTTTATATATATGCTTATATATTCATATGGGTTATATATCTATATACACACATATATATATGTGGTGTTTTTCTGTTAATTTTATTTTTTATTAGTTTTATCTCTCGCACACACACGCACACTCCTGTGTATGTATATGTGTGTGTGTGTGTGTTTGTTTATCTGTATGATTTTATTTGTTTCGCTCACACACGCATCACACAATATACATATACACATATATATATACCTATATACATATATACATACATACATAGTTTATATATATGCTTATATATTCACAGACTCTCTCTCTTTTCTATAGATTATATATCTATATACACACATATATATGTGTGTGTTTATCCTGTATAATTTTATTTATTTATTAGTTTTATCTTTCGCGCACACACGCACACTCCTGTGTATATATATATATGTGTGTGTGTGTGTTTGTTTATCTGTATGATTTTATTTGTTTCGCTCACACGCATACACACGATATACATATACACACATATATACCTATGTAACAATATATTAGGTGTACCATACTGTATAATTTTATTTATTTATCTATCTCTTGCACACACACGTACACTCCTATACATACATACATACATAATATATATATATATACACACACACATATATATATGTGTGTTTTTATCTCGCTAAGCCCCTCGAGCGGCGGGATTAATCCCGCCGCTATAGGTTTATAGCCTCGGCGGCGGGATTAATCCCGCCGCTATATGGTTGGGGCCATGGCGGCGGGATTAATCCCGCCGCCGAGGCCCTTCAAGCATGGGTGAGCGGCGGGATTAATCCCGCCGCCGAGGCCCTTCACGCAGGCTATGGGCGGCGGGATTAATCCCGCCGCTCTACGACAAACCGAAGAGCGGCGGGATTAATCCCGCCGCCCATGGCCTGCGTGAGGGGCCTCGGCGGCGGGATTAATCCGCCGCTCATCCATGCCCTGCGCGGAATGCGGCAGGATTTATCTCGCCGGCAATGGCCTGTGTGAAGGTTCTAATGGGTGGGATTAATCCCGCCGGATTCCGCGCAGGGCATTTACAGGGGATGGGCGGCGGGATTTCCTCCGAACCTTCATTACCCGGTGGCGAGATTAATCTCCGAACCTTCATTCCATTGGTATGTTGAATCAATCCCGACTAACTCTGTCTGAGACGGAGAAGGTTTACAAAATACCAATGGAGGGAACGAGAAGGGTGGTGGGATTAATTTCACCATCCCTTACATGGTGGGCGGGATTAATCCCGCCGCGTACGCATGCCCTGCGCGGAATCGGGCGGGATTTATCCCGCCGCCATTGGCCTGCCTGAAGGGCCTAGGCGGCGGGATTAATCCCGCAAGATTTCGCACAGGGCATTGGCGTTCGGCGGGATTAATCCCGCCGACTAAGGCCCGAGTGAAGGGCCTGGGAGGCGGGATTAATCCCGCCGGACGCCAATTCCCTGCTCGGAATCGGGCGGGATTAATCCCGCCGCCATTGGCCTGCCTGAAGTGCCTAGGCGGCGGGATTAATCCCGCCCGATTCCGCGCAGGGAATTGGCGTCCGGCGGGATTAATCCCGCCGCATAGGGACCGAGTGAAGGCCCTGGGCGGCGGGATTAATCCCGCCGAGTCTTCAATGCCTGTTGGAGGAATGAATCCCGCCACCCTTCCTTTTTTTCCATTGGTGAGTCGGACCAATCCCAAACGTTTCTGTCTGAGACGTAGAAGGTTTCAACATACCAATGGAGAGAACTGGGAAGGGTGGGGAAATTCATTTAACCATCCTTACATGGTGGGCGAGATTAATCCCGCCTCCTTTCTGGAGTCACTGAAGGGGTGTGAGAAATAAATCCTGCCCAGTTCTCTCTGAGACCGAGAAGGGTGGCAAGATTAATTCCGCACTCCCGTTCAAGGCCTCCAGAAAGGTGGCGAGATTAATCCCGCCCACTCTTTCAGGAGGCATTGAAGGGGTGGCGAGATTAATTTCCATGTGAATATATATGTGTATTAGTATATATAAGTTGCATATCTCATTTTATTTACTTTTATCATCTTATCATAATATTTCGAGTAAAAGCTAGGAATCTATGTAAAACTGTCCAGAGCTCACATTTGTGGTGGTTCTAAAACGAAATGTTATCTTTCTTTTGCACTAACACAAATGTGAGCTTCGGACAGTTAATTACGTCTACTTCTCTCTGTGTATATTTGTTGTATATTCGGGTTTATACAAGTGTGTGTGCGTTTTTATATAATTTATATTTATAGTGTATTATTTTGCAGAAGGACGATTTGATCAAACAAGGAGATCGAGTCATTAGTATGGAGTCGTCGTCAAATTCTGGGTAAGAATTAAAATAAAATCTGTTATACTCGGATACTTGAACTAATCATTTTTGTATTCAGATGTGGAATTGAGGTGACATTAAAGACAAGAGCAGGAGAAGAGATGGGCAGGGGGATTCTGGAATCAACTTGGCCATATTTTAAGATAAATGGGAAGCGCATTGGAGCAACCATGGTTGCTGTCAAATTAACCTCTGTCACATCTCATGGACAAGCAAAACAATGGAAAGTAGATTCGCTAGTCAAGCACCCGAAAGCAGGCTGCGAACCCAGATTGGACGATGCTCGACAGATATGCCTTGTTCCATCCAATGTCACGTTCTCGGATCCAGAGGTCGTCAGTTACAACATTAATCTCGGGTGGTTTTGTCGACTTGTGGATAATGACGTTCACGTGTTCACTAATGATGTTGACCTTGGAGTTCTTCTTCAACTCAACGAAAGCCCATCTATGGAGGGGATCCATCTGGATGTCTACTTCGAAGATCTTCAGACTCATCGAGTAGGTGTATTGTCAGGAGATATTGCTTCACAATACAGAAAATCAGCAAGTGGAGCAATCTTCCCTCTTCACATTGAAGAAGAACACACGATCATAAGGAGATTGAGAAGGTGGCTCGGTCTCAGGTTCTCTACAGATCACGTTCAATTTGCTTAGGAAGCTTCGGGAGCTGGAAGAGTGTGCCGAGAACACTAGAACAGCTGCAGTCGGGGATCACACATGTTGATTCGGATCGCAAAAGAAAATCATCAATCGTTTTGTCAGCTGCACCTGTGGCATCTCATGCTGCAATAAGTCACAAGGAAATGATGTTGGATGATAAGATTTATCCTTGTAGGGTTAAATATTGCAGCGTCAACCCAAACTTCAATTACAGGCCACTCAACCAGGAACGTGTAGCTGAGCTCATGGAGAAGATGAAGGACGACAATTCTTATACCGTTCCACATAATGCTGTTTTGTGTCCATACTATGAAAGAAGGAAGGGTGCTGACAAAGTCTGGATCACAACACCAGAACAACTCATGAAGATTCAGACGGAGAATAAAAGATCTATCAAGTACTACATCATTAGTGGCCAGCACACAATAACGGCAGCCCAACGACTTCTCGATGAACACAACAAAGGAACGATGGCAACAAAACTTTCCGAGCATACCCGTGAGAAGCTGACAAAAAGATCGGCGTTTTTAGCTAAGCCGAATCTCACAATCGAGCAGTACCATAAGTTATCGGCGGAATGGGACGCTGCCGACACCAACCACTACAACAGCAAAATATGGGAGAAGTTTAAACACACGCGAGCCGTGTGGGAATCTCTTCAGCGACCACAAAGAGCTACCGCAGGGAATACACAATCTGCGGAATACCGGGTAAGCAAATTGTTTGGGCGGGATTTATCTCGCCGGTATATTAATCTGTCTTTTTCCTCAGAGAGTTGAAGAAATTGCAGCAGTTGATTTTGCCCAGGTGGGCGGGAAGGAAACATCATTTCTGATGATGTTGATTTCTTGCCCCGAAGATAGGATCTTTGCCAAATGGTTGGGGATTATGGAATCCTTTTCAAAAGGAACACTGAAGAAGAAGCAGACAAGTGAAGGGGAGCCCTCAGAAAAGTCTGCAAAGAAACCCAGTAAGACGCCGAAGGCTAAGTCTGTTCAATCTACAAAGGATGTAGACAACGATTTCAAGCTCACATGGTTGAAGCCTTTAAATGGAACAACGATGGAGGAGATGGAAGTCTTGGCTGATTTGGTGATCGATGGCAAACTACAAATTAATAACAGCAGCCCAACCTCTCCTTTTCATCTCAAGGCAATGGAGTTGAAGACGGTCAGGCATTTCAAGGAGTGGTTGGGAATACACTGCCACAAACTGGGTTGGACCTCGACTTCAACATATGAAGAGGTCAGCAAATATTTGCATGTGACGAACGATGATATGCTTGTCGAATGGGTGAACCAATCGGAAG
The DNA here is from genome assembly GCA_003024785.1 of Selaginella tamariscina. Lineage (NCBI taxonomy): Eukaryota > Viridiplantae > Streptophyta > Lycopodiopsida > Selaginellales > Selaginellaceae > Selaginella > Selaginella tamariscina. The sequence continues at coordinate 64,050 of PUQB01000898.1, read as the reverse complement.
ATCTAGGCAAGAATCTATTGCACGCCAACGCCAAAAAGGAGAACATTGGGATGACGCCTTCTCTTATGGCAGTCCTTCAGCAGCGGAGAACCGAATTGAACCTTATAAAGGAGGATGCTACGAATCACGACAAGCCCTACAGATGTTTGTTGTTAGATTCGGAGACTTTATGGGGTAACATCACTGCTTGTAGGAAACCGTTTCAATTGTTCGTGATGGATCGGCGGGTGTCAAAAAATCTTTCGACAGATAGGGCACTAGAGGATCTGGTGGAGAAACTTAGCCGTGCAAGCATATACATAGAAGGTATTTATTATTGAATTCATGCTTGCGCTCTTCACTGATACCTACTTTTTCAGGTATTTATTTCTTGATTCTTGCTCATGTCACCGATACTTTTGCCTTCGCCTTCGCCAAGAAGAATAGACATCGTTGGACAGGATTTTATATGAACGATGCTAATCCCAAGTGCATTGATACTGTTGTTCACTTGGTTGTTAGGAATGCGCCAAACAATTTCAAGCTTCCAAATGACTGGCCAGGCATCTGTTTGCACTCCAACGGCCCTGAACCTCCATCCGATACACCGATAGGTATGAGTGACGTATTCGGCAATGTACGTTATCCAAACATTACAAGTCAAGCGGCACGGAGCATCGTCAACTTGATCAGGGGTCCTCACAGTGATGCGTGGGTTTTTGACTACTGCACTAGGGGGTCCGTCTTGAAGGAGTGTTACCTTCGGCATACATGTGTGTTTGCCGTTGAGAAGGATAAGACCATGGTTGAGGACCTGAACAAGTGGATAGATTGGGTCTCAACTGAGTACCCCAACGATCCATAAAGGCGTATTTGAGAAAGTTCCCTCCAGATAAGTGCGATAGCTCTGAAGGTGAATCTGGTTCAATCTCGGAGTCTGAGAACGAACTCAATCAGATATTAGACCGGAAGTTATCTCGAGGAGTACAGAACATTCGCACACTCCAGGACCCATGGAAACATCAATAGAAGATGCAGAAGATCTTGAACCATCTCACAAGCGGCTTAGACCTTCTTCGCCTCATTCAGAAGGTAATAGCGAAGAAGAATTGATAATGAATTGATAGAGTGATGAATAGTTGTAAATGAGTGTAACATAAGGCATTTTTGTATATTTCTTTTATATTTGTACAGAAAATAAATTCTCAAGGATTAATGAAGCTTTTAGTTCAAACATGGGTCACACATTAACAAGGTAAATAATATACCTTGATAATTTTAAGGTCAGCTAATTATCATTTTGCAGATGTAATGAAATAATTGAGAACATGGATTTTCAGCATTGCCATGAGGTAAGAGAGGGGTTTGGCGACAATTTCTTGTGCCACATGTCAGAATGACAGAGTTCATGCAGGAAATGGATAATAATGCAGCTCAAAACATCGTTACCATGGGGGCCACTTCAGTTTTTGCATCATCATTTTTATTGGCTTCAGTTCCGAAATCAATTTCTTCAGCGCATGCAATATCTGAATCTTGTAAGGATGATGTACAATTAAATGATGAAGGGATAGGCAACGAAATAGTGGCAACGGATAAATGTGAAAGGGAGCAAACAAGTGATTTGCAAAGTATTCAAGAGGCAACGCTATCTCATGTTACTCATGGCCATATTGTGTTGTTGGATGTCAATGGTGTTCTGCTTCATCGACAAAGGCCCGAGGATAGAAAAACAGAAATCAAACAAGGAGATTTCATTCCTTGTCATGGTAAATTTCGATATGATATTATTTTTCGTCCAGGGTTGGATCGTCTCTTTCAAAAGCTTAAGGAGATGGGTGCGCTTGTGGGGATTTGGTCATGCATGCAGATTCATAACTTAACACCGCTGTTGAGTTTACTTAAGAAACATTGTAGTGTTGCAGAAGAGGTGATTCGTAAAGATTGGATTTTTGACCAGCGAATGTGTATAAACCTCTCGAATTTCACAATATAAGAAAGGAAAGCAAGCCATACTTCTTCAAGAATGAAAGAATAATTGGGACTCATGGGGAGATCAGTCGCTTAAGGATAACGAAGAATGCACATATCTTAGTAGTAGACGACTCTCCTCAGAAGGCTATGCTCAACCAAAACATTGCTTGTATTCATCCAATCACTTTCGATCCATATTCTGATACGATATCATGGATGAGCTAGTGAACTACTTGGATACGTGCCTCAGAAAGAAGAATCTCGAAAATTTTTGTGAGCAGTATCCACCGTATCATACATTTCCTGAAGCTTTTCTTTCTCGTGATATTGAATTTTATAAAATGAAGGATAGCAACCGGGCGCTTTATAATATTATTCTTAAGGAACGTCAGTTTTTAGATGAGCCTTTATGCAGACCTTCTCTTATCACATCTTATGTATTAACAAGGATGGCAACTCCCAATTGCATTCGTGAGAGTGTTAAGTGGTGGCAACAACATCAAGATATTGACCAAAATGATTTGATTAATCCGGAGAGTGATGATTTAGACAAAATGAAAAGATTTCTTTGTATGATAGAAAGAAAGTATTTATAAAAAATTAACATGTTGATAAGAAAATGATTTCATTTGTAATTATGTTTGATAGTATTTCTTCATTATTGTAAACTATTTTTAGAATAATATGAATATTCTAAGATATTTTAGGAATATTCCTTACTAAGTAAGGTTATTGAAGGATTAATTAATTAATTAATTAATATTTAAGGCTTAATTACATATTAATTAAATGATTAATTAATAATTAAAACTTAAGTATTAATTAGTAATTTATTTTATATTCCATTTTTACGTATCATGCCCACTTTAGTTACAACGTGCATCAAGTCCTCCAAAGAAAGTTCATACACCAACGCTAAACCTTACTAGCAAAGCTTCCCATTCCATCAGCACATTCAGACCTTTTTTTTGAATCTACTACTTTCAAATATGTGAAAACACTTTCATGCTTATAACCAGCATGTGCATGCGCACCACTCCCCATTTGAGTTGTTGTCTGTTTGTTATATTATTTACTTTTTACTACACATTTCATTTGCAGACTGTGCTAACCAAGTGAATATATGTTTTGGCCAATACCCAGTAACTTTAAGAAAGCCACCAAGAACCATCCTACAAGTAAATCATTGTAAGCACACAACACAACACAAGAAAATGCCTATATACCTTAAAATAAAACAAGCAAAGTAATGGCATATTGAGAGGCACTCGAAAAAACCAATTGTACTCAAGTACTATTTTTTCTCACTTGCACAAAAGTTGGACATTCCATGTTAAAACAACCAATTTGCTGGTAAGCATCTCCTTGGTAAGATAACAAACATGTATATGTTCACTCAAGAAATCTTGTATTATGAAGGTAACACTTATAGTCTAGTAAATAAAGAGTCTAGCTTTAGCATCTCGATACTTGTTAGGGTACACATGCCATATACATATATACATACATCTTTAATGCGTAAAAATGCAAGGCTTTAATACAAATATGTAGGTCTTAGAACATAACATTATTTACCTGTCAACCAACTTTTATAATATTTAAGTTATATTTCTCATAAATTCTAGCTTGAATCCAATATTTGTGCAAGGCTAAACTCATTTGCACCATCGACTATAGGATCCCAAACATTTAGACTTCCTTGAGCACCATGGAAGTTACCATCAACATACCCAATGCCCATGGTTTTTTAAATGAATGGCCAATAGATACCCTTACTCTTTAGCAAGCTTTTCAATGTTCTTGAAGATTAGATAGTGTCATTGGCAGCCAAGGCTTCTTAATGTTCTTGAAGATTGGATAGTGATTAAAAGCCTCATTGGCAGCCAAGGCTTCTCAATGTTCTTGAAGATTGGATAGTGATTAAAAACCTCATTGGCAATCAAGGCTTCTCTATGTGTAACACAATATACCGAAATCAATTGTGGAACTTCTTTCTTTCCATATTTAAATTGGGTAACTAACCCTTTGTGCTTGCCAACCATGCTAAAGCATAGTAGAACATACGATTTTAGCCTTGGAAAATCCAAACATTAACTAAAAAATTAGTCAAAACTTTAAGCTTTGTAAAGGGCATCTACAATACTATCTTTCACAACCAAAAGCTTGAGAAAACTCATCCCAATAATCACAATAGGGCCTCTTCCATGCTCTCTTCAATGTATTTCACATTAACAACCATATGTTGCTCCACCACTCAAATGGATCCACCAAGAAAGATGAAAGAGAAAGTACTTTCAATCACTTTCTATTTCATTTTTTCAAAGTAAACTTCATATGTTATTGCCAAAATCTTTTCCAATTGCTATATTGTGTAAAAAGAATAGTCATCGTTAATGAGTATTTTGAGTGCTTCCATTGCCTTAATGTTATAGCCAGAATTGGTCCATGGTCTTGGTCAAGGTTGACCGTGATTGATCTCGTGCTTAAACTAATCATGTTTTTAGGAAGACCCTAATTTAGAGAGCAACAGTAGTGTAATAGCTTTGGGAGTGGAGTTCAACTTGCTACAGCTCGACGGTGAGTTAGAATGCTTTAAGGTAGGGTGGTGAGTTAAGTAGCATCTAGGTATGGTGCCATAGGAGTGTAACAACTTGGTATTGGATCCAAAGTTAAGATAACCTTGCTTTACTGTGTTGAGCGAATATCATGTCGGATTATGTGCCTAATCCAAGTATTGGTGGGAGATTCATGGAGCTAATGAGGATGCGCATGTGTGGGATCATGTAGCTCTCATGAAGGAACTGAGAACCCTCATCCATAAGCAAGTGGACTACGATGCTGAGTACCAAGAGAAGTTCAAGAGAATTAGAGACAATCTTTATGCTCTAAGAAATGAGCTAGGAGAGATTAAGGAGCTCCTCAAGCGTGGGAGGAGTCATGAGTGAAGCTCAGATGAAACACGATGCTTTAGGAGTAGTGAACGTCATCATGTGAGTAGAGTTGAGCGACGGTTCTTTGAGAAGAAGCCTCTTCTTAAGTTTGATGGCCATAACACGGCAAATCAGCACATCTCGTGGTTGAGCAAAGTGGACAAATTGCTGAGGACTACTCATTAGAGTGATGAGAGCAAGCTCTTAGCTGCATCCTTGGCATTAAAAGAGAGGCAAACTTGTAATGGAATCGAGTTATTTAGGAGTTTTTGACTACCTAGACTCACTTCATGGATGTTTTCAAGGAGTATGCACCTACATAATACTCGTCTTAAGCTTAGAGATTTCAAGCAAGGGAATCTCTCACTTGGAGATTACATCAGCAGGATGAGAGCATTGATTGCTTGTGATTTTTGAGATGTCATTCACTTGCTAGTGTGACTACTTCATTGATGGACTCAAGGTGCCTAGTTGGTGAACGCATTGGAGAGTCAAAAGAAAGAGTTTAAGACTCTTGATGAAGTAGTGGATGAGGCACGTGTGTCTGCTACACGAATGGAAAGGAGTGCATTGGTAGCTGGAAAGTGAAAGGTTTGGGAGGACTCTAAGACTGAGAAGTCTCGAACCAAGTTCTAAAAGAGGCATGACAATGATGCTAAGAGTTCCAAGCATCATGAAGGTAGCAAGAAGTACCAGAAGGACAAAGACCACAAGAGACCTGGTTAGAATCTTGACAATCATGGATGCTTTGAGTGTAATGATCCAAATCATTACATCAAAGATTGTCCTATCTTCAAGGCTAGGAAAGCCAACATGTGAAGAAGATGGAACGAGAGGAAGCGACTTCGAAGGATTAGAAAACTCCAAGCTCCAAGATGTTGTCTATGATAACTAGAGAGCTGAGCTATGTGCTTGGGAACACTACTGCAATTGTCTTTAAGGCTATCTTGGCAATCTGATTCGCTTTGAACGAACAATCAACAAAGTTCCAGTGTTAGTTCTGTTTGATCCTAGTAACAACGATTAGTTCATCTCTTTGGCACTGGTGGAGAGATTGAACTTGCCAACTAAGAGGACTGATTCATACATGGTGAAAAGAGCTACTACCTCATCACAAGAGCAAAGTGCATGTGTAGAGTTTACACTAGAAGTTGGAGATGTGCCCTTTAAGGAGTAATTCTTTTTAGCAGAGCTAAGGCGTTATGATCTTATTTTGGGGATGACTTGGATGGAGAAGTACAATCCACGGCTTGATTGGATTAAGAGGTAGAGGTCACTATGAGTGGAAGGAGCCACATCCTCAAGGGAGTTGGTTACATGCCGGTTTCTAAGCTTCTATTGGCTACCACTTTGAAGAATTCAATGTGCGTTTTGAGGTCATAGGGTGATGAATTTATTATGTCCACTTCAAGGAAGTTCATGCTACCAATGCGAAGGACCAATTGATTGCCAAGTCACTGTTCACCGGTCATCAATTTGACCGAGGTGGATGTCCAATCAACTCTTGTTCAGGAGGTATTAGGGAGTTTGAGGATGTCTTTCCCTTTCATCTACTTGCAGGAGTGCCACCATTTTGTAGAATGAACCATGAGATTGAGCTTGAGCATGGTACTAAGCCGATTTGAAGAAGTCCATATCGTTTGAGCTTCCTAGAGGAGCTGGAGGTGAAGAAGCAAGTGGAGAAGCTATTGCCACAAGGATTTATTTAGCCTAGCAAGTCACCTTATTGAGCTCTAGTGCTCCTTGTGCGGAGGAAGGACAAATTGATGAGGATGTGTATCGATTATTGTGCCTTGAATAAAATGGCTACGAAGAATAATATGTTTCCTATGCCAAGAGCTAATGATTTGTTTGATCGCAAGGGCAACATGGTTTACTAAAATTGACTTATAGAGCGAGTACCATCAGATTGTTGTGAGAGGGCATAATGTTGTTAAAACAGCATTTAGAACCCGGCATGGTCATTTTAAGTTTCTTGTTATGCCATTTGGCATGACAAACGGCCCTGCGACATTCATGCAATTAATGAATTTTATTTTTGTTAATTATATCGATCGTTTTGTTGAAGTCTTCTTAGATTATATTCTCATTTATAGTAGAACTTTAGAGGAGTATGTTGGAACATCTACGTCGAGTGCTACAGACTCTTATGGAGAAGAAACTATATATTAAGCTCTTGAAGTGTGAGTTTGCTAAGGAGTAGATGGAGTACATCAAGCATATATGTACATTGTACCTAAAATGGGCATGTTTATAGTCCCATTTCTTGATAATTAGCAATTTTAATTATTTAATTAGCATTTTTAATATTAAAGAAATATTCTTTAGAATAATATATGTTTAAAAAAGGAATATTCTTTAAAATGTATGTTTAAAGACAAAATATTTTTAAAACATTTTATTTTTGTAATTGACCCTTTAATAAATTATAATATTGGTGGAAAAAATTTCATTAATATTATAGGTATTAAATTGTATATTATATTTAAGATTGTATGGGCTTAATATAGAAGTTAAAGAGTATGAGAGATACATTATATAAATATATATGTTGTTATTAAAATACTAATATTTAAATATAACATTAATTAAAAAATTTGTAATAGTAAAATATATATATATAAATCATATATGGTCAATCTTTCATTTTTTTATAAATTTATATAGTTAAGGAAATAATTTAGTACTATTATTAAAGAGTTAATTGTATAAATATATTGTATTTTGTGATTGTTTTTAACTTCATAAAATATGCATTCTCTTATAGTTTGTTGATTGTGACTTTATCAATACTTCTTGACATATACCCATATCAAATTGATTTAAAATTTATAAAATATGTTGGGTCTTTTCGATTGGGAGACCATGTTTTTCTAAGCATCGATTGTATCTTTTACTCTCTTTCTCATTTTACGATTTGAACTATGCAACCTTTACCATACTATTTTTTTATAATGATTTCAAGTGTGTCAATAATTTGACTTATTTAAATAGGTTAGTTATATGACACATTTAAAGTAATGATGACGATCGTCAATTTTTGAAGATCTTTACAGTAATCAAAGTATGGTTTTTGTTCAACAAAGTGTGGGGTTTGCACTTCTACATCACTATTAACTTTTATGTCATCTGCACTTATTAATGTGGTTTCAATCTCCTCCCGCCACCTCGTTTTAGGCGAAAAAAGGGCATTGTAATTCTGTACGTGTGACAACAAGCCCTTCTAACTTTTGAACAATAGTCTCTCAATAGTCGACCACATGCTTATATAGTTTTGAATAACCAATTGCCTTATTGAAATTCTTTAGCATTAATTTTTAAACTCATGTCATATACCTTTTGATGTTATCAATAATAAGCTTTTGTTTCTTGAGTTGGGCACTCAATGGAATAAGGTTTGGTTGTCCTTTTGAGAGAAGTGACTTTCCATCCTTTCCACTTTTGAAAAGCATTAAGTCCTCTTTGGGTAGCTTGTACTGCATAATAGGTATACCATCTTTTATGGAAAAGAGGAATTGTAGTGGCACAAGGTGGCTAGTTAAAGAATCACTCCCTATTTAATATACTTCCTGAGAAACTTTTTAAAGTCTGTCACCTCAGTCACGAGCAGAGCACAACTTTATTTGGAGATGCAATTTTCAAAAAGATCCATCATATATGGTAAGGTAAGTGCACTTGTCCGTTTTGTAGAGTTGTAAATCATGTTGAAGAATGTGTCAATATCTTCAAGAGTGTGACTAACCATAAGAAAACTGAGTGTGATTGTCTCAAATACACCTTTAGCAATAAGCATTGATAAGTATGTTAGTACGTATATAGAAAATAAAAATAAGTATGAACTTGAACTGAAATGATTTACCTATTTTTGTTCTCGCTTACACAATTTTCATCTGTAAAAGTAAATTACGAGGAAGCTTGTTTGATGTTGACGACACTTGTACCATGTTTGTATTAGATCCCTCCACTGAACCAAAACTCTCAACATGGCCATTTATTTTTTTGTGCAAGCTGCTGATAGTGCCTCTCATATTCCCAAGTAGCCTCAAGTGCAAACGTGTTTATGAGAGTAGTGTGTAAAGGTTGGAGGTGTTGTTTCTTCACTTTGAGATCATTCATAGTACTTGTTTGTGAGTGGGCTTCAAGGTTTCTGAAACATAACTAATGACCCAATAATGAAATTGAAGTCATTAGTCCAATGTGGAAGTGAAAAGTGCCATATGATTCACAACCGTGTCTATGTGTTAGCACACCTGTAATGAAATTGGAAGTTTCATGATATTTCTAAACTTAAGTGTTGTAACTAGCTTCTGAATGCTAGTCTTTGAATGATCCATCTTGTCGTGGATCAAGCACATATATTCTGATGTGTGTGACGCATGCGGTGTGCATAGTACTAAGACAGCAAGTTTGTTGTGCAATCATGTGGGCCTCCATCTTCTTTTGAATGACAGTGATCTCCACTAAAGTTTTTGCACAAGCCTCTGCAGTCTTAGTGATGTACAAGTGTCACACTTAGAAAAACTAGAGTGTTTTATAATTTCCACATTCTTAAATTGAGTATTTCATATGTTGTTAAAGGTACTAGTGCAAATTGTTTAGAGCCCCATCAAATTAAGGCACTTGTTCACATATTCACACAACTTCAATTGAGTGTAAATTGAAGGCAAAACCTTGAGATTTTCCCTTTAAGAGTGGGAGGAATATATGGAAACCTATAAATGCATAATATAAGTTCCTCTTTTCTTCTTCTTCCATTGACAAGCAAATATGTTGTTTTTGGGGCCATCCAGACATGCAAGAAGTAACTAGTGGTAACATATCCCTCTCTTCTTCTTCATGCTTTACTCAATGTGACATATGACCTTCATTAGTTGCACAATATGCTTGAAGACAATAAAACATATAAGTGTAAGCTTACACTTGCTCCCTTTTGTATAAAATACATGTTGTTGTATGAGCATAATGAATAGTTGACTTTTGTCATCTTAGACATGAACACTTGCAAGTTCATAATATATTCATGTTTTATTGTTTACAACTTTAAAAAGGTTTTTATTAGCAGAAACCCCCTATAGTAATATAACAAAAAATAGCATCCTTGATCTCAATAAAACAATTGTGTCACATAGCCCTTCATGCTTTATTACCTTGCTTGCTTCACTCAAAGAATAATGCCATTGTCTTTTCAAATACCATGTTCACCATAGACAATATTGGTTTATCCCTTGCCTTAACAACTAAACATTCAAGGACTTAGTGATATTGAATGTAAAATGTTCAATGCATGGAGCAGGAAAGTAAGTTTCAACTCAAAAGCGAGGATGACAAGCCTCATTAAATATTCATGTTACAGCATCAGGATTTATCACTTTAATTTCCTAAACCACCTCTTCAAACTTCGTAATTGTCTTAGCACAAGCCACCTTTCATAAAGCTTCACAAGTTTAGTGCATTTGAATTGTTTCTTAAAGTTTTCTACCAACTGCCTCAAACAATATCCATGGATAGCATTTACCCCAAAAATAACGGCTACACCTTTCATCATTCCTTTGTTGAAATTAGATAAGAAAACTACATGTTTCTTAAGTACTAAACAACTCTGAAGACTTGTTAAGAATCAGCTCCATTTGTTGACATTCTCAATGCCAACCCAAGTTGCCACAAGCATCCACTGTTGTTGCAGTTAACAATATATCCTTATACTTAGCTCCCAAAGGCAAAAACATTCTTGTAAACCACTTCGCATGATCTTATTAAACAATACTAACAATGTCAGGATTAACTTTTATTATTTGGTCACAAAATCCTACCAACTTGTAATCTTCCTCTTGACTACCATGAATTGCAATTGTGGTAGTTTCCTTTACCAACCAAACAAGATGGTAATTAATCTCTACACCATGCTCATGTCATACATCTTTAATAAGTTTAAAAGGCTTATATTTTGATTAAATAAAACTTTTGAATATATTTCTTAATAACCCACTTGACACTGGCCTTTTTATTATTGCATTGATGCCTCAGCAAGAGTGTTCATTACACATCATTTTCACCATAATCTTCACATTAAATCCAATCATTAAAGCATATAACATTCACATACAACTCTCTTCTACACATTTCATTTTGTACATGTGCCAATTCGACTTAATCATAATCAATTTTATGTAATCCTAAATAGTTGTATCCCTTATCACTAATTTGCATTCCTTAATGGAGCAAAATCAAACTCCCATATATAATGTGCTCGTCCATATCCACTTTGTCCTAAACCCTAACCTAATCTTAAAATTGAAATAGTAAATTTATAATTTTTGCAAAGTAATATAATAATACAAATAAAACTCTATCCTAAGAGCAAGGGCATTATTGTAATTATTCAAAACTTCATGAGCATTTTATATAAGGAAGTTCACAATAAAGATAAAAGTATCGTGGTTTTTATTTAATAAAGTTATTTAATTCAAGTAGATCTTGATCATATAATTAAATAATATATAACATCAATTTACTCTTAATTTTGATGATTAATGGAAGAAAAATAATGTTATGATAAAAAATATTTAGATTAACACAAATTGTGTATCATTTTTGTATTTAATTAATTTAAAATTTCTTTTTATTATTCTTTTATCTTTCCTTTTATTTATAAATAAAATTCAACATTTTTTTATTCTTGACTTTTGGTACAATAGGATTCTAACGATTTGAATTGGATATCAAAAATTAATTAAGTTCTTCGTGAAACAATAATAACTCAATAATATAATTTGAATCGCTTGTCATCTTGTTTATAAGTTTGAAACAAAAAAAATCAATAATTAATAATAGAAAACACAATAATAAAATCCTTCATATTCAATCTTTAAAAGACATTTATAAATTTCATATTCAAACCTTTTAAAGACATTTATAAAATCCATATTTCCTCCCCAGCCATTTTGGTTAATCTCTTGAGTTTGAACATTTCAAATTATATTGATAAGAAATATACTTATATTGCATTATAAGAAAATATTCAAGTATAAATTAAGATTTATGCTTTATAATGAAATAGAAAAACTTTATAAAAAGAATTATCTCAAAAATTAAAATATACTGGAATATTCATCGAGAAACCGTTATTAAAGACTTAACTTATTCCACCTTACTACTTAACCAAGGGATTTAACCTTCCTAATCTCTAAATGTATAATAAATATATATATATATATATATATATATATATATATATAGATAGATAGATACTGAGCAGGCTTATATAATGTAAGTCCCACATTGAACCAATCCTTAATTATCTCTCTCAAAAAAAAACACTGTTATGATCATATACAAACGCTTGCCCCCTCACTTGGTTCATAATTACACAGAAAACATAGAGCTGACTTGATAAGTTGACTTATAACTTGATAAAGTTTTGATAAGTTGACTTACATCTTGAGCAACAAGTTGAGTGGGGTGCTGTTGAACCTCTGTGCTAGGCCTCTAATTGTGAGCGCAATCACGTCCCGAATATGCCTTGTGCGCACCATAAGATCCACTTCGTTCTCACTGTCGATCACGATCTTCAACCTGTGTTGATCATTTCGAAATAGTTCCACCTGTGTAATACATATATAATTTAATGATAAATAACATTTGTGGGTTAAAACTATTTTACATATTAATTGAATATAAGTATATTAGCTTTTACATGATCACAACTATAATTATATTAATGCTTTTAGCAACTAACTTTGCATAATTGTAAAAATTATATTTGTAGATATGTACATACATTCTAAACTAATACATACATGTGCATGTGTATAATTACAATGTCTAGTCAAACATGCACATATAAGCTGCGATTGAATAGTTTAATATCACACACACACACACAGGAGTACTTACATGGAAAGGAGGGGCGTACGAGCCCCTTATTTCCGTAGAAGCGAAGGACGTCTTGGAGCCGGGCTTTATAACTTTGACACGTTTTCTATTGACATCCAGAATGCGTTTCTCTAGGCTACCCAGTGCTTGTTGCTGTTGTTGGCTACCTGGCGAACGATCCCTATCCCGTAAGACCTGTAAACAAAAGCAATTATATATATGAAATCCTAGAAAATAGATAAAGTAAACTCAGAATATAAAAAACATTAATATGCTAATTAATGCCATGATATTAATGCGTGGACACATACCTCAAATTTGATTACCCCAAGTTCCAGCTTCATCTTCACCTCCTTAGCAACTTCAGGCTCTACAAATGTCAAATAGCAAGCTATTGCTTATAGAGGAGAGAGAGAGAGAGCACTCACCAACTTCAATAGGATCTGTGGAAGCTGAAGTAGGATTTCCTTCTACACCGTCTTCTCTTACAGGAGTATATACTGCGACTAATCTGTACCCCACGTCATCTACGTTTGCTTCATACATACGTCCTGTCTCTCCTGTAAATACACACATACATACACATCATACATGTATATTTATACACATCATATGCATACATACATACATACATATATATATATATATGCGCACTGCTTCGTATATGTACACGTCGCATACGCAGAAGAGACGCAGGAATGTAACATAAAATAACAAAGTATCTGTCTCTATTTACACACATATGCATGTCTATCTATGTCTATATAATAACACACCTGGAATCGGAATTAGATCAGGACTTCCGGCCATTGCTCTAAACCATTGTATAGAGCTCTTTCCTTCTCGACCCCCAACGTATATACCTCGCACAGCATATAAGTTCGTATGAAAGCCTCGCCCTTCTATCTCAAGCTTGTCAATACGAGGGAAAGCTGTAAACATTCACAACATTAAGCAGGGACACACAAAAACACAAACACAAACACACATGCGCACACGCACACGCTTGTGCATATACACATGTATGGCTTATGTTAATTACCTGGTATAACTGGTTGTGTAGAGCTAGATATTGGATCAGTAGATCGTCCAAACACGTCAGTTATGACACACTCGCAGGACAGACAGTAACCAATGTCCTCCAAACGTACTTTATACGTACAGGAGCGTTGTTGAGATATTGGTTCCAGACTGTCCAGCCTTCCAGGTTCAGCTGAACGTGACCTGGGAATATATAGCATAATTAGTAATATATATATATATATATTATATAAACAAATTATAGTTTAAAACTTTCAATAATTATCTCTATTATATTAATGATGTGTTTTCTAATATAACAATTTTAACTCACCATTGATACTTGATTTCTTTTTTGTACTTATCCCAAACACGTTGTTGTGTTTCTCCCTTTGGCATGACTTCCAAAGCAGTCAGAACTTCGCCTTCAATTACTTTACCAGAGAGAACAAACTTTTGTACACGAGGAAGCTCTACAAAGAACAAAAAACAAGCTTATAAACACATTAAACTACATAAATATGGAGAGAGAGAGAGTATTTACCAGGATATAAGACTTGGCTTGGCTCAGAAACCACTAAATCACCGACGGCTCCATCCTCTCTCACAGGGGTGTATCTGAAAGAAGTTTCATGTCATAAATATTCCCATATATAGATGATACAGCTAGATGGGGTGGCGTCTGAGAGAGAGAGAGAGAACACAACATGTAAAATATATACCCGAAAATGATACGATATGTGTAGTCTTCCTCAGTTGCAACGTATGTCTTGGAGGTAGCACCTTCAATAAGTGTTGTAGTTCCATTGGCACTCTCTCTGTACCAGCTCATTTGACTGTCGCCTTCTCGACCACCGTGGTAATATGCATCTCCCACAAACATATATGGTGAAACCTCCTTAAGTATTACATCCCTCACAGTAGGAAATGCTGAAACAAAGCCATATATGTATATACAATCATATCATCTATATATATATATATATATATATATATATATATAGAGAGAGAGAGAGAGAGAGAGAGAGAGAGAGAGAGAGAGAGAGAGAGAGAGAGAGAGAGAGAGAGAGAGAGAGAGAGAGAGAGAGAGAGAGAGAGAGAGAGAGAGAGCATCAGAACCATAGCTACCTGGAATAACTGGCTGTCTGCTGTATGCAATTACAGGTTTTCCTTGTTTCCCATCTCGTCGAACAGGTGTCCACTCCAGTACCAGATACGCTCCAACATCTTCCAGCTCCGGAGTATAAGTCCTATAAAAAGATAGAATTACACACACGCATGCACTAAGCGATACAACTTAAATGCTTACAGTGAGCTACACACGAACTCAGCATCAATAGGAAGGGTTGAATCTCTGGTTTTGGAAGACGTGCGGTACCACATATAATGGCTCTCTCCTTCTTGACCTCCAAAGTAGCATCGATGTGGCATTAGTTCTATGTCTTCGTAACAATCTGGAATGACCAACTCTTTTCCTTCTGGCTCCGCTGCAAGGAAAAATATATTGATATCTGTGTGTATATGAGCATCCATATATACCATCTTGAACTACATCTGATGATACAGCATATGCTTCACCAACAATGCCATCATCCCTCACAGGAATATACACGATTTTGATGCGAGCATTAACATCGTCCAATGTCAGTTTTAGACTCTCTGAAACAAAATGCTAAGGTTAGTATGTGTTTGATTAAAGCATACTTAAAGCATAGTTACCTGCATTTCCTAGATACTTTTGTTCCCCAGATGGATTTCTTCTCCACCATTCAAGCTCAGAAGCGCCCTCCTCACTATAGAAACACTTAATAACGCTTTAAATGATATATGGATTAATCTCAGTGCATATATATGTATATGTATTCATGGTTACGTGAGTATATCCTGGTTAGATTGTATAAAACTAAAGCTTACCCGCCACTGTACTCAGCCCTTGCATACAGTCGCTCGCCTTCCACGGGTTTACCATAAATCTCAAGGGATTTACAGCATGGTGGGCCTGAAGATTGAATATATATATATATATATATATTATATATATATATATATATATATATATTATATATAATATATATATATATATATATTATATATATATATATATATATATATCACATCATATCATACTCAAGTATATGCTAAAATTTGTCTGTATGTTGTCATAGTTTGTACAAGTTTCGTAGGATGCTCTGTGTAAGAGAGAGAGAGACACACACCTGGTAACACGGGACCAAGAAACTGGGAAACAGAAATGGGACCTCTCACACCATCTTCTCGCACTGGTTCACAGGAACAGCAAAGAAGACAGCGTACATCCTCCTTCCGAATGATGTACGACAACTTGGTGGCTCCCCTGATTTCCCTTTGTGTTCCATCTGAGCTCGTCTGTTTCCATACAGTTTATAGTTAGCATAAAACATACATATATTTAAACATAATTATGCTGTCACATTATATAACCAATATGCTCCTAACATATAGTTACATAAGTATTGTGATATAATAATGACCAAGTAGCCAGCTTACCAGGAACCACTGCACGTTTGAGGCACCCTCTTTTCCACCCAGTACTTCTTGTCGACTTGTAGCTCTGCACCCTCCATTGGCTCTCCAACTATCTGGAATAGTGTGAGCTTTGGCAAACCTGCAATATACTTTACATTAACTCTGTGTGTTTGTGGAGAAACACCCCAGGTTCTTGCCTGGGCTTATAGGTTGAGGTGTGACGGTAACCATTCTTTCACCACCAGCACCATCGTCTCTAATCGGCAGGCAATGAAAAGAGATGTAATGACCCACAGCATAGCTGGGCACTTGGCACTGTAAGCTTCCAGTGGCCTCAGAGATGGTTTCACCAGAATCATTGATATCCTATATACAAGTGTGTTCAAGAAAGAAGACAGGGAGAGATACTGTAGTACCTTGTGAAGGTACCAGCTATACTGGCTGGTACCTTCATATCCTCCAACATATCCATATGAAGCAGTAAGCATTTCTCCCTCTAGAAGCTCTCCAGTTATAGTTAAGAAGCTCAAGCTTGGTGGTAGCACTATTAAAAACATAAGCAAGGTTTAGTACTCATACACACACGCACACACATACATGTATAATTTATAGTATGACATAAGCTATTTACTAAATGCACTTAGTAACATAACTTACTTTCCACGAGAGTCTCCGAAACAACAATCACAGGCTCGCCATGCTCACCATCCGAACGTACAGGTGTGTACTGTGCCGCTAGATAGTGGCCTACCGCTCCCAAAGGTATTCTAAATGCCTGAAAGATGAGCATGTGAGCACACACAGACACACATATACACAATATGACACTTGCCTTTGAAATCTTGGGTGTGCTAATTGCCTCCAGACTATCTGCACTCGGTGAAGGATTGTCCGTCTTGAACCATTGTATTCGACTAGCTCCTTCAATGCCACCAATAAAGATACCATCAACTACCACCTTGCTTGCTTCTCTCGTTTCTCCCACTAGTCTCAACTGAATAATTTTAGGTGGAGCTGCATTAACCATACAGTTAAACCCAGTGTGCAACACGTGCAAGTGAGTGCGTGCTTGTGTTTGTGTCATATAATGAAAGAACGTACCAAGTAATATTTTTGGACTAGTTGCTGATACAGGAGCTCCATACATTCCTATATATGCAAACAGTTAAAAACTTCTAGGTAGTCTCCTCAATAAAGCAGTACCTGAGACATTAGCAGGTGTATAAATGAACATCATACGTAAGCCAACATCGTCTTCTGTTAAAAGATACTCACAAGAACCTCTTGCAACTAGCTTAAAGTCCCTGAAACAGTTCCAAGGTTGAGGGAGAGAGAGAGATTGGTCATACACTAATCAGGATACTTACCCAGAGTCCTGGTGTTCTTCACGGAGCCATTCAAACCTACTTGCTCCTTCTTTGCCTCCGAAATATTTTGCAATACCACGAATTGTGTTTCCTTCCACAAAGTCACCAGTAATACGAACGTTTGTCACAGTTGGAGCCGCTGCAAGTTAATAAGAATAAACAGATAGCATATAAGTTAATAAAAACAAAGTTACAAATACACAAACCACACATATGCAACATATTACCAGGTTCAATTATGGATGTTCACATATTGTGACTCTCCTTTAACCCCTTCCTCTGTGACGGGTGTATACATGAACAGGAGCTGAGCACCAACATCTTCCAGTACCAGTTTATACTCATAGTCCTCAGCCCCAAGAATAGCCACAGGACTACTGTTCTCTGCCTTCCGCAACCAGCTGCAACACATAAACCGTTATATATGTATGATCCTATTTGTCTGTGTATGTACGTGTATGCCTACGCGTACCTTACAACACCACTGCCAGGAGTGCCTCCACACCATGCAACTTCAGCTGAACCCTTCATTATATTTCCCTCAACAGGCTCACCATCCACCTCAATGCTTAATACTTTTGGGCAGCCTGTACCTGTAAACAATAGAAACACAGTATTAAAAACATAAGATACATGTGTGTGCGTGCGTGCGTGCGAGTGTTATATTGAATGTAGAAAAAGAGCAAAATATAACAGTTACCAGGAGAAACAGGAAAAGAAAACGTAGATACAGGCGGATAATCTTGATCTCCAATGGCAGGTGTACAATCAGCTTTAAGGCAATACCCGACATCCTCATGTTTTGGCCAATATATCTATTTAACAAGAATGCCGTGAATGAACAAGTATCAGTATAATTTGTATATATACACCATTAATACAGTATACATAAATGTTTTTAAGAAACAAACATACCTTGTTAATGGCACCTTCAATAGGCTCAAAGTTGATGGGAGTCTGTTCTCCAATGAACCATTGGTACCGTAATGTAAGATCACCTTGACAGCCATCTTCTTGCTGGAAGATAAACTCGCATTGACAAGGGTCCTCCTCAAATGGCCTATCCACATAAGCTTTCTTCAAAGAAAGGCCTGGGGGAAGCGTTTCTCTCCATTGACTCATTAGAAACTCCATTGTCGATCTGAAAAAGCAATGGAAATAAGCTCTCTCTCTCTCTCTCTCACACACACACGTACACACAACTGCCAGGTTACCTTCAGCCTCCTCAGGTGTCGTGAGTTCCCATCCTTCTCGTATGCAATATGCTGTACAAGCAGGATAGAGCTTAGACACCTCTTTCTCCTCAATTGACAGATCTGCATAGAAAGAACTTTCAGAGTAAGTCAAGTATACACACGTGCAGGTATATAGCTACATCTGAAACAAGTAGAGTATAAATCATATTTGCATAGTTACATGTGTTTATGTGAATGTATATATACATATATATGTAATGCATCTGTACGAATGTACCTCGGTCATATTAAACTTCTTCAAAGTTGGCCCAACCAGAAGCATAGACGCAGCCTCCAAATGAGGCACCTCTAATATAGGATTCTCTTCGAGTCGTAAATGCTGCATATAACCATAAAACAAAAGCGCATGCACGCACTCACACACACACACCTCAAGAGCAGGTAAGTGGGGGAATCCTTTCAAAGTGGAGATCTTATTCTTACTTGCAGCCAGCACCTTACATAAAATACAAATAAATAAATAAAAGTGACTCTTCAAACGGATGCTTACCTGTAGTCGGGGTTGTGTTGCCATTGCCAGAGACTTCAACTTATTTTGTGCTACCGATAAAACTGCGAATCATCAATATGAATCATATCATATGTTTCAAGATACATCGCAATATTTAATCTAAAATTCCTATAAACGCACCTCCAAGTTTGGAAGTTGAGGCAGCCCGTTCAAAGAAGTTATTTGATTTCCCGCAAGGTAAAGTTGCTGTACATATAAGTTAAGCACTTTATGTTAATCGCATCAAATGACACTTGCCTGAAGAGCTTTACAATTGACAAGAGGCTCAAAGCCACCACCTTTGAACTCATTGAAGCTTAGATCCAAGACCTGTAGAGTACGAGTTAGAAGACTCCAAAATGTGTTGTGTGTGTGTGTGTGTGAGAGAGAGAGAGAGAGAGTACCTTCACACGTTTCAAAATCTCAACACCGTTTAGGTTCGACAGCTTGTTGTCTCTTAGATAGACGAACTGCAAACAAACAAGATTAGCCAGGACTTCAAACCTGTGTTATACCTCTATACCTGTACCGACCTCAAGCTTTGGTGTGAGATTTACTAAGTTGCAATTGAGGGTCCTCAACTTCTGCCCCCTCAAGTCCAGCCTCTGAAACAAGAGAGATGAGAACATATATGCACGCACACGCACACACACATACACTACACACCACACACACACACACCACGTCGTCTCCAGCTTTGACATCTACAGGCGGTAAAGTGATCAAACGAGTGTCTCTGGGTTCTGGGGTTAAGGATTTTCTCCTGGCAGCCAAACTGTTGGTTCTTTCCGAAGATGGTGATGCCATTGACCTCGAGGAGATTGTTGGGCTCTCAAAAGAACGTGGGGTTCTCTTTTGACCGATACTGGGCTCGATCTCTTTGAAATGCTGCTAATGGGGCTACCATTTGCTGCTGGGGACTTACCCGAGGACGGTGTTGTAGACTTTGCAGAAGGACTACTGAACTTTGAACCAGACCTTAGAGATGCACCTGGTGACTTGGGCGTAGGAGAAGCGCTAAAAAGAGACGGGCTGCTCTTCCGGAGAAAGTCGTTCGGTTTCGAAACGGAAGAGGGAAATGAACCGATAAACTTGTGGTGGAGCGTCCAGGAGTGGTGGGTCTTGTTGTTGTAGTGTTGCTCCTTGAAGAAGAAGCACTTGCCCACCTCTTCAGCTCTACTGGAGAAGGTACTCCAGTCGTCCGAGCCGACAATGCAGGTAGAGATGCCCTTCTGTCCACGGAGGAAACTGACCTTGACAAACTCGGACTCGGACTCATTGAACTTCGGCTTGTGGGCGTGACCGGTGTCTCCGTTCCACGCTTCCTCACTGGCTGAGCTGACTTAGGTGTTGTTGCTGCTGAAGAGGAAGAAGAGGCGGGTTTTGCTGAAGAAGCTCTTGGTGTCACCGGTGCGCTGACGGTTCCATTCTGTTTACTAGGAAGGTTTCCATTCGCCTCCTGTTGCTGCCTCCTTGCAATGGCGGCAGCAGAGGACGATCTCAGAAAGGAACGAGCCGGTGTAGTAGATCCAGTATTAGTGACTGGCTTCTTCACTGTGCCCAATGTAGCTCGCTCCATTATTGGATCCTACCCTGTTCTGTGCTACTTGTGTCGATCCTTTCTTATTGAGCTCCTCATCCTCCTCCAGTCCTCGTTCCTCTAGATCTCTGATCGGCGGCGGAGCTAGAACGGACTGTTCATCCCCGGCTTCACCACTGTACCCTATAGAACCTGCATTGTCGTCCGAGTACATTTCCAATGGCGGATCGGTGAGCTCTCGCTTGTACTCCTCGCTCTGCTCCATTGTAATCTCCAGAAACCCTAGAACAGTGGAAATTCTTCAGATTCTGCATAGAATCACCAGATTTCTCTACAATCACCATGAACTGCTCCGCTTGAATTGCATACCTGCAATCATCTCCGCTCGGATTGGAAGATTTTCAATGTAGAATCTTCATGAAAACTACAGATTTGCGATGCACAGATGCATCCGCCATAGCAGAAAAACCGGAGAAGACAGATAGAAAACTCCATGGGAAAAAAAAAGTGAGTGTTCATAGCTGTAGGCGGGAGTGTGTGAACGGGGCCCACTTAGTGACTGGTCAGATAATGGCCCATCACCGGTGAAGGTGAAGCCGTCACCGGCGACCAATGAAGGACGCCTTCACCCCCGACGGCCGCATTCAAAATCATGAAATGGGCCCGTCACTCGTGGGGACAAATCGACAGTCCATACGAACCGACCAACCCCCACTTCGCTGTCCACAGTTCGATTCAGTTGAACAACCGTTGACAATAACCTCTAAACCCTAACCCTAATTGTATAGGATAATAACAATTTAACATTTTAGTTTTTTAATTCCATAGTCAATACCAGAAAAAAGAAAAACACCGAATGGAACATGCTACCTTCTTGAAGGTGTGTGTTTAAAGTCCATACAAAAGAGATGAGATGAATCAAACAAAGTATATACTTTTAAATAATCTAGACAAACATCACAATATCCTCAACCTGACATCACAAAGTGGGGAACCACCATAGCCCAATAATGTCATTTTATTAAAATGTTAAAACCATGTTTAAGTCGAAATATTAACCATATTAAATTGCTAAAGGCCATTGTCATGTGGAGAACGTTACTGAAATAGATTGTTTATTTCCTGCTCTGGACTGGCCTTCCCAGGCGCTCATTCTTTTTATCATCATCCTTGCTGTCCGTGAATAGAATCATCTGGACCCTTCGATCTTGGCGTGAAGCGCCGGCAATCCGATCTGCACCGTAGATTTCAAAGTACATTTGGGTTGGTAAAAGTTAAAACAGAGATAGACTATATATTATACATTCACTATCTGTAAAGCGCGAAATGGCCCAGGTTGAGCATCAACATCAAACGTGGGGAATCTACTCCGAATATACACCTACCACTTCCCGCGCTTTTTCGCTTTTTTTTTTCTCTCACTAAAAGTGAGCATTTTAGGGCTAGGGTTTGTGACAGCAGGAAAGGAGCTATGGCGATGGCGGCCGGCGGATTGCTGCTAGCTGCTTGCGGCGGAGACACTGTGAAGATATTTGATACAGCGCCGGAGCAATCAGGTGATCCGTGTTTGTATCAGTACACTCCATCGCCAGATTTCCAGCTGAATTCTGTCGTCTGGAATCACACAAGTAAGTCTCTCTCTCACTCTCAAATCCCTACATTTTCAGTTTCCGTGTAAAAATGTAAGTGATCCACGATGTTTTTCTTCTCAGATATGGTCGTAGCAAGCGCCGGTGAGGATCGCAAGATATCGCTCTGGACGCAGAGATTACAATCCGTTGTGGCAATAGCTAGCGACCCAGCTGACTCCGTTGAGGTACATTATATTAGAACATGTTAACATACTTGTATTTTTATACACACCAAGTCGTATAAACAAAGACTGTTCTCTGACGCACACGCACGCACGAACACATATGTAAAGCAAACAATAAGAAAGCTGTTAAGTCGTTATATTTTGATTCAGGAATCTATAATGGCAATCAATTTTAGCACCAAGAGTTCCAGATACTTGTGTTCAGGCGGAACAGGGAAGGTAGTTAGAGTGTGGGACATGCAAAGAAAGAGATGCATCAAATGGCTTAAAGGCCATTCAGACACCATTACTTCTGTCATGTACAATTGCAAAGATGAGCATGTTGCTTCCGTCAGCCTGGAGGGATCTTATATTACACAATTTAGCATCAGGTTCACGTATTGCAGAGCTCAAGGACCCACATCGCCAGGTAAGAGTATACATATGCACATATGTACAGATACGCACATATATACCTTTGTGTGTCAACCAACTTACACACACACACACAGAGTTTCTGATTCTATACACGTTCTTTTGAGCAGGTGCTTCGAGTCTTGGAGTTTCGCGGTTAAGCAGGCATTTGCTAGTGACCTCAGGCGATGATGGCTCTGTGCATCTTTGGGACACAACTGGCCGTAGTCCAAAGGCAAGTTCTTTAGTTTAGTGTATGTTATTCATTGGTTTGTTTATCATAGTTTATTTTATCCCTATTTGGTCCTTCCTTTCATGATTCAGGTTTCGTGATAAAGCAGCACTTAGCACCAACAACAGGTGTTGTTTCTCTCCACCAAATGATAAGGTATGATGAATATAATTAAAATTAGCTGTCACTGTTATGAGTACTATTCATGTATATGTGTGTATAATGTAGTTGTTGCTGTTTATGACTGTAATTGCGATAGTTTATTTAGCTATAGCTTGTCTGTCACAGATAATTGCAAGTGTTGGTCTGGACAAAAAGCTTTATATCTTCGACGTGAACGTAAAGAGGCCAGTACACACTCTTTCATGCGAAACACCTTTCAGCACAGCTGCTTTTGGAGATGACGGTGGCATCTTAGCAGCAGGTACAAACGACGGACGTGTTGTTTTCTACGATATACGTAGTGGTGTCAAACCTCAAGCATCCACAGCCTTACGTGCTTATGGCCCTTCGAAGGTACGTACATTACCCTGTATCTGTATAGACCTTATAGAATTTTATACTGACTAGAATGGGCATTTGCAAGGCTCAATACATAGATCGGCTGCTGATTAGGTTGTATGTACGTTTATTAGGTTCTGACTAGTTTAAGCTGGCAACGTTCAAATCCAGTTTATGTTAATGAGAAGGCTTGGACGATGGAGATGGCATTACTTGGTCCTGTCCGTGATGATCCAGTTATAATGCCAGATCCGCTTCCTGCTTCAACTGGTAGCCGTAAGAATGTTGGACGATCTAATTTGTCTACTCCTATTTCTAGGCCACCTACAGGTATATATATACATGTACCAGCTACACAAACACAGATTATGAGCGGACAACCAATGTGTATGTAAATGTATGTATATACAGCTACAGGGGAAGAAACGCCTTCAAACCATCTTATAACAAACGGAAAATATCTCGCTTACACATTCTAAGAAGCGACTGTAAAGACGATATGGATGTATTTTCACCTTTGGTGGACGTACAGCCTATACTACCTTCGGCTACGAAGCAATGGGATTTTGGTGGTGAAACCAATAAAGAATTCGAGGGAGATGGCTTTCTGAAGTTACCTTCTGGAGGTTATAAGCTCTCTTCACGTGAGCATAGTCCAGGCTTGCATGTAAGATCCTGCATCGTAAAATACTGTACATATTTAGATTACATGAGATGCACTGCATTTATACATCAATAACGCAGTTCTGTTTTTAACTATTATCATATTGTGTCAGGATGAACTATCAAAGCATTCTCCTGTCTCCTGTACACCACCTGCGGTTATAAAAGAGAATCGTTCACCTTCTGTGACACCACCAGAAGCATGGGGTGGTGAAAGTGGGGGTACTGATCGAAACACTCTCAGATTGCAAACAACTTCGAGGTTTGCTTCTGGAACAACAAGTGCAAGTGCTGCTCTTTCTGGTCACGTAGATACACGCCGAGGTACGTCTACAGGTAGTCGTATACACACATATACACATAAAGTATTGATACATATCTCTGTTATACACATGACTCTGATATAGGTTTGATGGCAGAAGTTCATCGGTTTTAACTATTGCTATTGCTAATTCTCCCGTCAACACCTCTCGCGTGGACACAGAACCGGACGCTTTGTCTCTGGACAGCTCATTTGGTGACAGCCTGGTAAACAAGAGAGATTGGAAGGAAGATTGGACAGACGAAATCAGGTGCATATGTGTGTGTGCGGGCGTCGGGCGTTCCTGTCGTGTGTGTGTTGTGGTGTGCCTGTGTATGTATGTACATATGCAGTCCTCACATATGTATGCCTTCTAATCGAAAGAACCCACACACACTCAGTCACATGCAGACACGTGCCGTGTTCTCTCTGTTGTATTAGCATTTTGTCACTTTAATAGGGAAAATCGAATGGACTTGAGGCTTGAGCATCCTGCTGGCACATCAAATGTAAGATCTTCATAATCCTTCTTAGATAAACATTACTATGTTAATTTAGAAATAAACCTAAACCCTGTACTTTATAGCCATTTACTCTCTCTCTCTCTCTCTCTCTCTCTCTCTCTCTCTCTCTACACACACACACACACACATATTTTCTCTCTAATTTGTATTTGCGAAGCTACAGGGTCAAGCACAAGGAACATACAAACGCTCACCGCAACAACAAGGCCCTCCGGCCTTTGCACTGCAGCTAGTTCAACGTGCACTTGAAGAAAGCCTTAATGGAGTTCAGAAATCAATCCATGAAGATGTCCAAAATTTACACTTAGAACTTCTTCGACAATTTCACATTCAACAGGTTTTCCTCTCTCTCTCTCTCTCTCTCTCAACACACGCACGTAACATCGTACATATTTGTTTCTGTGCTTAGGGTGAAATGAACACGTTAATTAAAAGTATTAGCGCGGCAAGACGAGCTTATGGAAGAGGTTCAAGCTTTACGCAGAGAAAATCAACAACTTCTTCAATATTTGTAAGAGACAGGAGTCTGCGTTTTCAAGGTTAGCATATGGTTCCGTATTTGGACAAACGGGTATGTAAAAATGATGTACACATATGAATGTATGTACTTCTTTGCATGTGCGTGTGCTTTTAGGAACTAGTGTATACTTGCTAGTTGTCTAGATTATGCTTATTTCAGATGTAACATAATGTCATAAATACATCAATTATACAATTTACATATTCGCGTTTGTATTTTTAATAGCGAGTGTATACTTGCTAGTTCATTAAAGACATTTATATCATCAGTATTAATGTATTTACAACGTTCTTTGTACATATTCACAACGGCATATGTATCTGTACACCATTTGTATCGATATATGATTTCTACGTGTTCTAAACAACCTTATATGCAATCACAAATATGCTACAATTAATAAAATTGTGTATGAGAGTATAATACTTGTTTGTTCATAACTTTAACATATATATAGAGAGAGATTTGTGGAATGCCGAACATAGAGCATATACACGAGGGGAAATATTTATATATATATAATATATATTATGTTTTGATGACTTTGAATTTCCAGTTTGCAGGGGTGTCAAACTCTTGGAAAATCTCAAAGCTTCTGCGCGACCATCTTCACAGCATCAGCAAGAGCCACAAGTGCACGGGTAAGCAGTGCTGTATCCTTGCTCTTCTTCTTGTTCTCATTAGCCTCAGGACTCCTATCACTCTTCTCTAACACCTTCATGAAGCAGTCTATAAACTCCTTAGAGCCATCCTTGCTACTAGCTTGTACAAAATTGTCAAAAACCACGGGTTGTCCAACCCCGTCGCACCTCCGGCGGTCGTGCCCTGCTCATACTTCCTCGCCTTCTTCCTCCCGCTCGTATCTGAGTCGAGAGAGTTCACATCCCCTTCGTCACTCTGCTCCTTGTCCTTGTGTATCATAGGTTGCAGCACCAGAGGCTGCTGCATAGTTTGCAGGGAGATTTGCAAGTGCTGTGCTTCAGAGTGTGGGTGACATATACCTTCCGAAGGTGAAGGCGGCATGAGTTTCATGTACCCGCCGTTCTTCTGTAGTCTTTCCACTTCTTTCTTCTCCTCTTTCTCGCTTTGGATAGCATGGAGGCTGTAGAAGACTATCTCATCCATCTGGGGTGGGAGGTTGGCATCCTTCCTCTCCTTGTTAGTCATGTCTTTGAAGTAGTTCTTTGCATTTCCCCCTACCATGCATTGCCAGTCCCTGACCGCCTTGTAGTCCTTCATCATGTTCTCCCACTTATCCTGGCACTGGCTGCCTGTCCTTCCCATGTCCTTGGACTCCATGTGTGCCGCAACTATCCTCCATCTCTCGGCAGCTGGGAGCTTGACTCCCCTCTTGTACAGCTGACACCACTCCCTCTCCTTCCGCTTCGCGTCGATCAGAGTGAGCATCTCTGGGACTGTCCACGGGGCGCTCCTGCTCCGCTTCTTGATCGGGTTCCTCCCGCTGCAGTCTGTGCATCTCTGGACAGGTACTGTCCCTGTTCCTGTCCCCCTGGGAGGAGCAGCTGCTGCTGCCACCGCCGCCTGGACAGCCGACAAGCCTGTCGGTGTCGTCACTATGGCTGCGGGGGTCTCGGATTGGATTGCATCTGAGGTTGTCTCGCAGTTGTCGTCCATGTACGTGTCTTCAGCTGTCTGCGGTTAGTGAATACGATTTATACACACACAGGGAGTGTGTCATAGGGTGTGTATAGAAGTGTACCGGGTGTTTATACCATCTATACGTATTCCAGGAGCTTCTTGTTTCTCGGATACGGGGGATCCGTATCGGGGGGAATTCAGTAACTCATGGGCGGGGAAAGAAATAGATATACAATACGGCAGAAGAGAAGAAGAAGGGGTTGTTTGTGGAGGAGTTGGCAGGGTAACTGCCTTTGCTTACTTTGCATGCCTAGTTTGCATTCTGCCACGTGTCGTTTCAGCCGGCTTTTACTTTATCCCATATACATTTTCAATCTATAATGGGTGTACCCGTGCAAACCTTATATATCGTATGTGTGTGTGACTACAGCCTATCTCTGCACATACACTACACAGTATGTCGATATTCGTTTTAAATATAACGTGTATTCAGACGACATGTATGTATATAAAGTATATATGTATACATATCATTATACACTATGTTGATATTTATTTTAAATGTAATGAATATTCAAACACACGCACATAGTGTGTTTTGTATTTAAGGTGTTTGCCTTGTTCAAATGTATATGTATATGGGTTTAATACAGTATTATACGTGTGTCTGTATAAACATATATATATATATATATATATATATATATATATATATATATTGGCACACGCACTACAATGTCTATTTTATTCTAAATGTAGTGTATACTCCAACGGACACATGTTATGTGTATATATTATCTAATGTGTTTGGCCTGTCAACACAGTATAGTATTTTGTATATTTAATTGTACTAAACATTCATATACACACAATACCTAAAAAACCTAATTTGTTCTATCTCACA
The DNA here is from genome assembly GCA_003024785.1 of Selaginella tamariscina. NCBI lineage: Eukaryota > Viridiplantae > Streptophyta > Lycopodiopsida > Selaginellales > Selaginellaceae > Selaginella > Selaginella tamariscina. Next base: position 35,664 of record PUQB01000898.1, on the reverse strand, counting down.
CTATTCACGCAAATAATATTCTGAGGTTCCTGATTGGTCTATATGTAGTATCTATGTATATAAAAGTACGTTTTATAAGTGTGTGATAATATGTATAGTATGACGTATAGATGATGGCTCCTTAATATCGTTTATACATGCTACTTATCTATGTTTATGTCAGCATATGTGTGTACATTTTATTCATGTATATACAGCATATGTATGTATATATTTATACATTTAACTAGCAGTATAGCAATTAATGATATATTTTTTTAAAATATACAATAATATTTTTAATGATTTAATTATTAATTTCATCAATAAATAAAATAATTTACTGAAGATTGTAATAATTACTATTCTATATTATAATAAAAAAATTAATAGGGAGCGCTCCAAACTGATGAATCCACTGCCATGTACAAATGTCATAGTTGAGTACGTTCACAAATGTAAAATAATATATTAAGGATATACCTTAATTTAACCTTTAAGAAAGTTTAATAGTAATATTTTAATAATATTCTATGTTTAAGGTGGTTTAGATTTAGTGATCTAATAAAAAAAAATCTCCTATATTTAAATAGATACTGATGATGATTAATTATATAATAAAGGATGGTTTAAATTTTATTTTAACTTTTAATTATATAGAAATTAAAACAGTATAGAAGTATGAAGTGTTTTATGTATAGAGACGCTTGGATTTATTCATTTGAATCTATTAAATTTTATTAAACACGGCGGATTTATCTAATATATGTATATAGTTAGAAATAATACCATTCTTATGAAAAATGATTTCACACTGTTATCAGAACGTTTTATTAAGATAGCAATTTCTATACACGTTTATATAGAAACCTGTGGAATATATATATTGTGTGTGTGTGTGTATGAAATACACTTGATAGCAGATACATATGTATCAGCTAATTCAAAACCAGATTCATAACAAGTGTAATTAATTAAAACTTACTAAATTGGTAAAACTGAAAACCAGGAAAAACATATATTTAAGAAAATTTATATATACCAAAATATGAAATGCATTAACCATGAAGGTTTTTTTCATTTATGTCTTCTAAATGCACATAAAATCCTTAAAATAATTAACTTAATTAATTATGATTAAGGGAAGGCCAATAACTCTAAATTTATGTATATTGTCCCCCCCCACACAAACCTGCGTGTGTGTATTGAGTTAAAATATGTCACTATGGAGACAACTGTGAGGTTGTACATTTCATTACCTTACTATTTAATAATATATAATAATAAATATGAAGAAAAGCTATATTATATATTCATATGTATTTATAAATACATAAAGTAAATCGTAATTATAAATTATAATAAATTAAATGTTATGAATTAATTATAAATATTAAAAGACTTGTGAATAATATATATACGTATATATATATGTATACGTGCATGCACGTTTATAGCACTATAAAAACTATATGGTTTGTATATGAAATGCTTTTATAAAATTTTCATTGTTTTTTTAGTTACTTTCTTGTACCATAGATTTTTTTCTTTTTATTTAGGATAGTCAACTCTTTTCTTTTTCTCTAATTTTAAGTTTGTTAAAAAATAATATTAAAATCATTTCTAACAACTTAGATTTGTTAAAAACTAATTTAATATAAGGTTTAACTCTCTTGAAACTTAAATTCAAAATGGTATGTAACATCTTCAAATTGATTATTTAATTACATGATTAAAATTTAATTTTGTAAAAAACATAAATAATAATGCAAAGTATAAATCACATAATAATTTAACAAGATACAATGTGATACCACATTTTCCTTTAAATCACGTGAACATTTCATTTTCTAATGTAAAATATAGTTCCCAATAAATAAATAAATAATTATTATTAATCCAATTTAATTATATATTTCTTAAATAAGATTATTAAAATTAAAAATATGATTAAATAAACTATTACTTTACATTATAAAATCAAAATTAAATGATTAAGTATAAATGTTTAAAATATAAATTAAATTTTATATTTTTAAAATGTAAATATTATTTCTTTAACATCTTATATCAGCTAAAGATTAATTAAATTACTAAATTTATAATATAAATTAAACTCTAAATTTATATCTAAATCTAAATTATTTATATAAATAATTATTAACTTTAAACACAATATATGAATTATACATTTTTAAAATGTTAAAATATTGTTTCAATATCTTACGTGGGCTAAGTATGATTAATTAAATTATTAAATTTATATTAAAAAGTTAACATCAGTATTTAAATTAGTTTTAAAATCAAATTTTAAATATTTAATATCAATAATTAAATTTAATGTTTTAAACACAAGTTAAACACTTTAGCATTCAATGTATTAAATAAATAAAACTGTGAAAAATTACATTTGTTAAAATTAAAACAAATCATAATTATTATTTAACAAACTATTACTTAATTTATTTCACAATATATGAGAATCACACATTTCATTTGTATGAATATATTCAACTCTTAATTGTCTTATATTTAAATATATGTGAGTCATATATTACATATGTATAAAAGTATATATAACTAAGTAACTCACATAATATTTTCATAAAATGACTCGGTATGAAGTTTAAAAATTAATTCAAATTAGAGGTTAAAATTAAATTAGAGCATCATTCATATTAATAATTAATTTAAAAATTAAGTACAAATTATTAATATGACAAATTATTAACTTTTTTAACCCATAATATATAAAATCACACATTAATTTTCATGTTTATGGATATATTCAACACTCAAAAGTTTTATATTTAAATATATATAAAAAGCATATTAATATCATTAATTATTTTATTTCAAATATATAAAAATCACACATTTAATATGTATGGGTATAGGTCTTATATTTAAATATAAAAATTCACATATTACATGTCTATAATAATATAAAAAACTTAAGAACTCTCATATTTACTTGCATAAAATTATTCAATACAGACTTCTTTATAAAAGGTTAAAATTAAGTTACGACACATTACATTTAACTTAAAACTAAAGTACAAAATTTGATTTGACGCATATATTTATAATTATAAATAAGTACCATTAATGTTTCTTTAAGAAAATATATGTCCATTTCATTAACAATTCTTCACCATACTTAACCATTTATTTAATAATTAATTACTATGTTTAAAAATCCTCTAAAAATCTAATGTAATATTTTGAAAAATCCTCTAATAATTACATATTAATTATAGGATTGATTCTGGTTGCCGGAGAGAAAAACGTGAGCGTCCTAGACCTCCAGTCAATTTAAGGATTTGCAACAACGAACCATGGCATGCCCAAAATGATGAGAGTCAACCGAGTCTTGATCAAGTTAAAGAAAATTGAACAGTTGAATGTGCCATGACTACAAGAGAATGGCCAATGACTCCGGAGGAGCCACACTTGGTCACCAATTGTGAATGCTGGAGGAGAGGAACGGGAACGATCAGCAGCTTGTTGTTGCAAATCCCGAGCGCGTTGAAGATGATGCTGCACTTCTTCATGTCGGAGATGCTCAACACGATCATCGGCAGCAGTGGTGAGCCAGGAACCACGGGCAAGCTGTAGGACCAGCAAGGATGAACACCAGAGAACGTGAAAAATGGCGACACACCTATGGATGAGTGTGCCGTGTTGTTATACGCGAACTCGGCAGCAGGAAGGAGATCGACCCAATCATCTTGCAGATGAGAAATGAAACACCGGAGATATTGTTCCAGAGTCTGAATCGTGCGCTCTGATTGTCCATCTGTTTCAGGATGATGTGCAGTAGACAGCTTCCCAATGATACGTAGCCGATCTAGGAATCTCTGCCAGAATGCCGAAGTGAACTGGGGACCTCGATCCGTGACAAGTTCATCAGGAAGACCATGAAGACGGAACACCTCCCGGTACACCAGATCTGCAGCATCAGGACCCGAACATGTCTTGTTGCAGGGAACAAAGTGCGCCATCTTAGAGAACCGATCAACAATGACTAGGACAGCATCAAACCCTCTAGAAGGCGGTAAATCCGTGAGGAAATCCATGGTGATGGATGACCATGGCCGCTGAGCAATAGGAAGAGGCTGTAGTAGTCCAACGGTCGATGACGAGGAAGCTTTGTACGCTGGCACGTGTCACAAGATCGCACAAATCTCTCAACATACACGCGAAGCCGAGGCCACCAGAACACCCGTTGTACCAGCTCGATCGTCTTCCGAATGCCAAAATGTCCTGCATGTGTTGTCATGGCAGTGTTGGACAGCTCGCAACCTCAGTTCTCCGTCCGGAACATAGATTTGATGTGGTGGTACAACAACCCATTATGAAGATGGAAAGCAGCATAATCTCGTAGTTGTGACCCTGAAGACAATGGCTGAACTCGTCGAACATGTGCAAGGACATCACGAGCAAACTCGTCTTGAGGGAGATTTTCTCGGATTAGATCCAAAAACGAAGTGTCAACTGGAGCAGAAGAACGGAAAGCGCGTTTACCAACAACTGGTCGGAGCTCAGGATGACTTGTTCTTGTTGATCAAATCGGATTTCACCTGGTACTGGAGCTAGGTAACTGCGACGAGATAAGGCATCTGCTTTGCCATTTAGACGACCGGGACGATGAATAATCTGTATCGGAACCGGGACAAAGATGTGCCCATCGCGCCTGACGTCGATTGAGAACTCGTGCTTTGCCCAGTACTGGAGGTTCTTGTGATCACAATACACCTTAACCACATGCGGGGAACCTTCAAGGAATCTGCGCCACTCCTCAAAGGCATCGACGATCGCCAGCAGCTCCTTGTTGTAACATCGTAGTTGATCTCAGGTGCAGTGAACTTGCGGGAATGGAAAGCAATGGGATGGAGAAGATGATCTGGACCTTCCTGGGACAACACTCCACCAATGGCGAAGTCAGAGGCTTCACGAAAATATGGCTTCGCAGGGTCAGGATGGATAAGAACAGGTGCCGAGGTGAACGCCTTCTTTAGGAACTCGAACGCCTCCTCAGCCTCAGAGGACCAGACAAATGGAACATCCTTGCCAGTCAACTTCGTCAATGGCAATGCAATCTTGGAGAAATCCCGAACGAAACGTCGATAGAAGTTCGCAAACCCGAGGAAACATCGAACATCACGAACATTTGATGGTCTCTCCCACTCCAATACAGTCCGGACTTTTGCAGGATCCATGTGAACACCTTCAGCTGAAATGATGTACCCCAGGAACTCGACAGACTGCTGACTGAAAGAGCACTTCTCCAACTTGGCAAACAAGTGGTGCTTCCGGAGCCTCTCCAAGACTAACCGTACATGCCGTTCGTGTTCTTCTCGAGTCTTGGAAAATATCAGGATGTCGTCTAGGTACATGATGACAAACAAATCCAAGAAGTCCCGGAAAATATCGTTAGCCATGTGCTGGAACACAGCAGGTGCATTTGTCAGGCCGAACGGCATTACTACGTACTCGAAATGTCCGTAGCGTGTACGGAAAGCTGTTTTCCACTCGTCCCCTTCTCGAATTCGGATGAGATTGTACGCTCCTCTTAAATCGATCTTTGTGAAGTACCGGGCACCAGAAAGACGTTCGAGCATGTCGGAGACGAGCGGGAGAGGATACTTGTTTGGAATGGTGACCTTATTCAGATCTCGGTAGTCCACCACGAGCCGGAGACTTCCATCCTTCTTGGAAACAAAGAATACTGGAGCACCAGCCGGTGATCGCGAATGACGGATAAATCCGGTGACAAGATTCTCCTCAATGTATTTCCTCAATGTCTCCAACTCTGTTGGTGAGAGACCGTAAATGGGACCGGAGGACGGCTGCTTACCCTCAACGAGATCGATAGGACAGTCGTACTCACGGTGCGGTGGCAAGGCAGAAGCTTTCTTTTTGTCGAAGACGTCTGCGAAATCGGCATACTGCTTTGGTAAGGCAGGAGGAACAGAAACATCCTTAGCAGAGCAGGGATAGACTTTGATCGCGAACACGGATGCTGGGTCATGTCGGCTATCTTTCTTGAACTGCTTCAAGGTGATATGCGAGACTCGAAGTGGAGGAGGAACTGGAACAGGATCGGAATCAAAGAGTGTGGCTGGAGTTGAAACAGCTGGGAAACTGTTCATGAAACGTTCTCTCCAACCAGGATCCACCAACTCGATCCACGGCAAACCAAGGATAATCGTAGAGTCTGGAATAGAAACAACACTGAAGGAGATGTTGCACACAGCACCGCAAGCAACGACCTCAACGAACTCCGTGTCATTTATTACCGCTCCAGATTTGATATCTCGTCCATCAACGACCCGTACAGAACCAGGAGTCTTCAAAGGATGTAGACGGATCCCGTGCTGACAGCAAAATTCTTGTCGATGAAATTTGCGTTCGCTCCGCTATCCACCAAAGCTTTACCAGAGAACTCCACCTCTGGTGTCTTCAGCTGCACCGGAACATGGAACGGCTTGCACACCTTCGTGGATGGAATGGATCCAAGATGAGGAAGGGAAGATGTTATGAGTGAAGAGCCTTGAGGAACATGAGTTGTTCCACGGCAATCCAGCCGGACGGCTCCTATTCGGGCTGGATCTTCTCGTTTCCGGCAGCACAGCAAGGGCCACTTCACGAGCTTGTTTTGGACGTCGATGACAATTCTCCAACTTGTGGTACGGGTCCCCACAGTACAAACAAAGCTTGTACTGAATCCGCTTCTGACGTTCGGTTGGCAAAAGCTTGCCTCGGCGTGATCGCCCTAATTCCATCGGGGATGGTTCTACTGAGGAAGATGATGAATCAGCAGATGAGGGAACAGGGACTGCAGAAATGGAAGAAGACGGCACCAAGAAGAAAGAAGGATGCCGACGTTCTTGTTTCCGCTCGATCAACCGGTTGTCACAACGAATTGCCAACTCGATCATGCTGGTGAGGGTTTCCGGAACCGCAAAATTCAGCAACATGTCTTTGACCTCGTCCTGCAACCCCGACCGGAAAACCTCCTTGAGAGCACGATCTCCCCATGTGACATCACAAGCAAGAAGTTGAAACTTCGATGCGTACTCTACTACCGACATACCCCCTTGGTGAAGCTGACGGAGTTTGGTGATGGCAGCACTCTCACGATCCACGTCACTGAACATCGCCGTGAACCGTTCCACAAACTCGTCAAAATTCCCAAGGATCGGATCATTGTTCTCCAGCAAGGCTGAGAACCATGAAAGAGCAGAACCAGAAAGCAGCGACCCGATCAATCCAACCTTAATGGGTTCTGTGCTGTAGCGCCTCGGCTGCATCACGATCCGCAGACGAACTTGATTGAGAAAACCTCGGAACTTCGATCGGGTACCATCGAACTTTTCGGGCATGCTGATCTTCGGCTCTGGAGAATTCGCACGCTGTCGGAGCTGATCATTCTCCAGGTGTAGTTGTTTGAGCTGCTGCTGGAGGGCAGCAACTTGCTCATGAAGAGCATGCTCGACATGATGAGTCGAAGAAGAAAATCAAAAAGAAAAAAAAGAAAATCAGAAAAGAAAAGAAAAGAAAAAAATCGAAAAGAAAATTGAAAAGAGAGAAAGAAAGAAAATGGGATCGATGACAAGCGGAAACAGAAGCTTGTCACTACCTCAGAATCATTCAAACTGTCACGACCTTGTGCAAAGGGCGAAACCTTTAGAACAAGGGTGGAACCTTGAAAGGAGGAGATTGTATTCAAGAAAGAAATGAATACAAAATGAAACACAAGGCCGAAACTGGTGTTGAATGATTCTGAGAAACCTGGAACTGGAACCCTGTTTATATATCTGAGGTCCTGAGGATTGTATGGTCCACAACTGGTCTGGAATGTGTGATCCACAACTGGTTGGAATGTGTGGTCCACAATGGTCTGGAACATGCGTATGAATATACGCCTTGCTGTTGATGGTGTAGTTCAGCATCCAGGATCATATGGACCAGTTGGTTAACACATGTGTGTAGTTAGCCAAAAGGTCTCGGGTTCAAGTCCTGTGAAAGGTAAAAATAACCCATCATCCTTACACAAGGCAAACTCCTTGAGCTCTCGATTATTAACATGAATATGTACAGGAAACTTGAGTGATGAAATGGTATGAGCAGCACCAATGGAGCATGCACCTATGTCCAACTTCGTGGCTCCTAGACGAAGTGAACATTGAAATTTTCCAACTGAAGTTGTGGACTTCGTGGCTCCGTCCAACTTCGTGGCTCCTAGACGAAGTGAACATTGAAATTTTCCAACTGAAGTTGTGGACTTCGTGGCTCCGTCCAACTTCGTGGCTCCTAGACGAAGTGAACATTGAAGTTTTCCAACTGAAGTTGTGGACTTCGTGGCTCCTAGACGAAGTGAACATTGAAGTTTTCCAACTGAAGTTGTGGACTTCGTGGCTTCCTAGACGAAGTGAACATTGAAGTTTTCCGACTGAAGTTGCATATTCAGAAACTTGAGTGATGAAATGGTATGAGCAGCCCAATGGAGCATGCACCTACGTCCAACTTCGTGGCTCCTAGACGAAGTGAACATTGAAGTTTTCCAACTGAAGTTGTGGACTTCGTGGCTCCTAGACGAAGTGAACATTGAAGTTTTCCGACTGAAGTTGTTGTGGACTTTGTGGCTCCTAGACGAAGTGAACATTGAAGTTTTCCGACTGAAGTTGTGGCTCCTAGACGAAGTGAACATTGAAGTTTTCTGACTAAACTTCAGCTTCAACTTCACGCGTCTTGAACTTCCTGGCTTTAATAGGACATTCCGCCGCCTTGTGTCCTGCTTCACCACAATACAAACATAGATTTTACTGCGGTGACGTTGCTTCTCAGCAGCGGAAAGTGAGCCACGCTTGTATTTCTCAACCTCATAAGAACTACTCCAAAAGGTGTCGCAGGAGTATGTACCACAGCTGCAGGATTGGTTTGCAGAAACTACTGACGGGAAAAGACGGGATTTTTCCTGACGATGCTTGAACAAGCGATTGTCGCAGCGAACGGCTTATTGCATGATCTCCACTAATGTTTGGGCATCTGATAACGTAAGGAGAAGGTCCTTCACATCATCCCTCAACCCAAAACGGAAGTGTTCAATCAATGTAGTCTCGTCCCATGGAATGTTCGTGCAAAGTTACTAAAATTCGGATGCATAGACGGAAGCTGGTTGAGATCCTTGTGTGAGCTTTCATAACTTTGTGCATGCAGAACGGTACTATTGAGATCTCCAAAGCAAGTTTCAAAGGCAGCCACGAAACCTTCAAAGTCTTCCATCAATGAGTCATCACGCTTCAGCAAAGGGGCAACCCAAGCCCGTAGAGATCCAACTAATAGGGATGCCAAAAGGCCAACCTTTTGTGCATCAGTCGAGTAGTGGTGTGGTTGCATGCGAATCAAAAGCCTGATCTGATTCAAGAACCCTTGAAAATCGGCACAATTGCCATTGAACTTTTCTGGCATGCTGATCTTTGGCTCCAAAGAAGTGTTCAATGGAGAGGAAACCACAGATGCTTGAGAGAGAGCCTGCACAACAGTCTTGGAGGATGCATCAGCAGCTGCATGTGCCACATTGGTGGAACCTTGCAGATTGTGACCACTTGGAGCAAAGTGGCCAGCTCATAAAGCAATATTTGGTGCTCGCATTGAAATTGTTCAAAATCGGCCATGATCTATGAAAGAAAAAAGGAGGAAAACGAAGGAGAAGAATCAAGGAAAAAAATAGTTGGAAATCAGAAAGCTATGAAATCAGTTACTATCAAACTGTCAAGCCACGATCTAGGAATAAAGAAGTGAGCAGGATTCCGAAACAAGGAAGCTTGACTCAGAAGCAGAACAAGGAGTAGGACGGGGAGCAAGACAGGAACTAGGAACCAAAAATAAGACAAGAGCAGAAGGCAAGAAGCAAGACAAGACAAGAACAAGACAAGATTGATCGTAGAAAGACTGGTGTTGATAGTAACTGATTGTACAACAATTAGGTCAGAGCTTTTATACTCATAACTCCAAGTTAATCTGGTCATGAGTCTAATCTGGTCATGAGCTAAAAATAGTGACCCTTATTCTCTAGGCATATCTTGTAGTTAATATCCTATAGGCATATCATGTAGGAGTATCCTATAGGTATATCATGTAGGAATATCCTGCATGCATATCTTATAAGTATATCCTATAGGCATATCCTGTAACTCGTATCCTGTATCCTGCATCCTGTATCAGGTCGTGATAGTAATATTATATTTTATAAATTTTATTTAAGTTTAAAAGAAACATATCTATGATTAGAAACTATAGATGGCCAAAATTGAACTTAAGCTATGATTATATATATATATATATATATATCTAAACATATGTATAACCCATGCAACACAAAATGCTAGTAAGTAAAATAATTTAATAACAACATTCTTAACAAGATCAATGAGCAAGTACAATATGTTAAAAAATAATTTAAAAATTGTATATGTAAGCATTAGTTTAAAGAGAGCTTTATTTTCAATCTTTATGAATGTATTTATTAACATGCACTTTATATTTAATAATCATTTTTCATGTAAAATAGTTTAAATCTTATAAATTATCTCTCACTTTATGGTTAACACGCTTTGGAATGCATATGTTGAAAGTCACATTAATTATAAATATGTGTATAATGTATCTTTATGTTGATTTTATCAAGATGAACAAGATATTATTCGTGTTTATTCATAAATATAAAAGTATATTTATGAGATAATTTAAGGAATTAAAAATTATGATAAAATTATTTACATGTCATTCTGCAAATAATTTATTGTGCCTTTTTCAATTTTTAAAATGCCTAATAAATACACTTTTGTATTCATGAATTAAATAGATTAATATATTATTTATCTTAATAAAAACATGTGATGCACTCTTATTGTTGTAACTTAAAGTCCATGTGTTATAAGAAAGTGATGAAAGTACCTAGAATTGTACACCAAAGTAAGTGATTTAATTAAATGAGTCTTAATATATATTAAAAATTAAAAATGCTTCAAGCAACCATATTACATATATATGTTTTAATTTTGATATTTATGTTATTTCAATTTTCTATATTTGCTTAGGAGAAATTGTAATGCTAGTGCTTTGGAGGGCAACAAGGCTTTGGTTGGATACATCCCATCCGCTACTATGAAGGCAATAAGGCTTTGGCATAATAAATTGTGTCAGCTAATCATAAGGGCAATAAAGTTTTAATGGAATAAATTGCACCGACTACCCTAGAGGACATGATAAATTCAGTATGATTAATCTTGTCAAATCTCATCAATGGCCTTGAAGGGTAAGAAGAATGTGGTGGGGTTAATCTTGTTGTTAGCTAGGGAGGGCAAGAAGGCTTCAGCAGGATTTATCCTATTGAAGCCGATATAAAATTTTTAAGAATATTCTAGATCATAGATTCTATATGAATATTTGATATAAAGATGATTTCATAAGGATGAGGCAACAAGTGATGATTTCAAGCATGTCAATGACCCACTCATTCATATATTGTGGTTATATGAAGGGTTTGGAGTGACTAGAAAAATATCAACTTTTGTAAATTGTTGGAGTAGTCAAAACTCGACTTAAGTTTCAGATCTTTTTTATCAATGTAGTGCAAGACCAACTCTTCGACATCATCATCAGTTTCTATGTTCCCACTTGTTAATGTGTGGTTCACATCATTTGCCACTTGCTTCTTGGTCAGAAAGGGTGTTGTAGAATTATATATGTTAGAGTTTTAACCCAAAGGGCCAACACGTGGCAACACGTGGCTGCCAGGTGGCCATTCGGCGTCATCACCCTGTGTGAGCAACACTAAGTTTCCCAGAACAACCCCAACGACCCCTAGGGTTAGACTCTAATGCCCAAGTGGACAGGAGACTTAGGGTTTAGCCTAAGTCTCCCTAGAATGTTGCCCCAGAACCCTTGAGGGATAACCCTAGTTGACTTAGGGTTTAGCCTAAGTCTCCCTAGAGTGTCTACCCCAAAACCCTTGAGGGATAACCCTAGTTGACTTAGGGTTTAGCCTAAGTCTCCCTAGAGTGTCTGCCCCCAAAACCCTTGAGGGATAACCCTAGTTGACTTAAGGTCTTGCCCTAGAAGACCTAGACAGGCTCATGCCCTAACCCCCATCAAGGAGACGTGTGTTCCACACATACCCCTGGACAGAGCTAAGGCATTGTCACTTACCCCTTGAGGAATCACCCTCATCTGGGAGTACAACCCTTTAGGGCGACAAGGGGTACCCTGAACCACGACTAACCCCTAAGGGTTTGAATGGCCAAGTCATACCCTAGACCTAGGGCTAATACTTAGTGAGGACACGAGTGTGCGCCGAAGGCGGACACGAGTGTTTTATTAAGCAAACTCCCTAAGGCTAGGTTTGGATAACCCTAAGTACATGACCTTGCGAGTGCCTTACGAAAGGACTTCTGCTAATAAGCTTAGGTTGTTCAACCCCTGGATTCCAAGGAGGACACTCCCCTAGCCAAGTGTGCCTAAGCACACTTAATTACGAGACCTAACCTCCCTTGGGCAAATGCCCAAGGCTTAGCACCCTAGCGCGAGCACAAGCATGTTTGTTTGTCAGAGTATCCAACCCCTTGGCGACAAGCCCATGACATAACCCCAAAGGGCGCGCCTCAGGCGTTGCACTATGTGATGTTTAGCCCAGTGTCACATCTCCATGTGACACTGCCTTCCCCGATGTGGGCTATCATGCCATAGCCCTTAGATTCAAGAGTTGCACCAAGTGCCACAAACGTGGCTCCTAAATGCCAACTCTAGAATCCCTCAATGAACCCTCAGGAACCAGGTAACGTGAACCTGTCAAACAAGATCCCACGCCCACAATTGGACAAGAACACGGATGTGCCTTGCTTGGTTGTGAGTGCTACACTTAGCTTGACGTGGAGGAGGAGGCTGGAGACAAGCCTCAACCTCTGCCTCTTGGAACGTGCATTCCGATAAGACTTCCCAGACATGGATTCACCAACGTTAAGGGTAAGCTACCCTGAAGGTGGAACGTACCCCTGGCATCTGGAAGTTAGGGCAGCACAATAGAGGGTTACCTTAACGACACAAGCTTTTATGTGACGGACCCCCCCCCCCCCTCTTTTCCTATATGTGTAAGTTGGGCTGGCACTAAATTTTAGCCCCTTAGATAAATTAACAATATGAGCCTATAACTCACCCTTACTCCTACCCCTAAACCCTACCCAAGGGGTGGGGTTTTAGGGCGTGGGTTAGGGCAACCCTAGGGTTAGGTCAACTCTAGGGGTGTTCCTAACCCTACTTAACACGCCGAACTCATCTACAAAGACCAATCAGCCTATTCGGGACGTCAAAATTGGGGGTGGTTTTTAGAAGGTAAGTTCTAGCTTCGCTTAGAGTTTCCTGCAAATACCTAATGACACCATCACCAAATACCCAAGTGCATTAAGGGCCTGTTTCTTACTACATCTAGGGTCCATCAACATAGTACAGTAGGTAACAACATCAATGTCCAAAGTAAAGGGTCGAGTCATAGTAAAAACTATGACACACTCCCCACCTTTGAAAATGTCAACGTCCTCGTTGACGTCCAACTCCAAGACTAGATAATGTTAGAAAAAACTAACCAAAACTAACATATCACTCTATGCGGAGTTAGCCAAAAGTTCACATAATTTCATTACCCCCTTGCATTACGCGAAGCCAAGTACTTCAGAACCGTCATTCACTGAGTCGTAAACCCAGCTGCCGGAGGCACCACCTGTGACATGAAGTCACCTGGAGACCTTTTGCACGTCTGCAAAGTCTGTCACCCGACGCACACAACACTGGTTAATTTTTTACTTAACTAGAATTTATATTGGAGGCTTCTAGTTAGTGTTGTTGCCGGCCCCTTGGTTAATAAGAAATAAAGACTTACTTTATCCTTTATAGTAAAGGCTGTTGACGACCCTGTCATCTAGCGCACAACAAGCAGTCAATGCTTGACCCAAACACCTTCGCATTTCTTGATTTTCCAATGGTCCCACATTGTCACATGTTATGGTATTATAGTCTCACATTTCTGCATCCCTCGGTGTTTCTCATTACTCCTTTACATAAGGGTCTGCTACTATACATATCCCTCATTAGTATATAGTTACATCAGACTAAGTATGAGACTTTTATCGGAATCAAGCTCTTTTTCGATACAAGAGTACAATTCATAAAACCTTGTTCTTTATAAACATGTCAATCTGGCCAGAGGCGATCACAGAGGCGCATGGCTGTACACATGTATACAACAAGATTATGCCAATCTGCCAACTACCATACACTTGGTGTGTTATTAACATAAATTTATTCCTGATAAGAATCAAATTTAGTCAAATCTGCGACCAAGTGTGATAGCACTACCATTTATCTTTCACAACCAACTTTGTACTCTTTCATAACACCGACCAGTTTAGGGACCAAATAAGCTAACATACCTTTCTTACAAACCAATGTGAAAACTAGGAAATTCAACCCATCTCTAGTGCCTCAATCGACAACCTTTAAATAACACGTCTCTTAATTGTCATCTCATTGTACTCATTCCCTAAAGAGCACAACATACTAGGTGCCATTCAATAATTCCTAACTCCTTATCGTACTAAGTTCAAAATACCGAATTTTAGAACTTAGTTTCCACGATAAGAGTCTCTCTGAATTCAGAATACTGCACGCCTCCATAACATTATATTTATTTCCAACTCTTAAACTGATTTCGTAAATGTTTCTCAACACTATACCGTGGTATAGTATTTTCACTAATTCAAGCAATTAGTGTTTTTATAAACATCTTTTTAAACTAATCCTTATTCCATAAACAGTTGTAATTTCGATATTGATACTCTTGAATGGATAATGATCGTTTTAACGTTCAAATCCTAAGTTTATCAACTAGTTGTTATACTAGCGGATATAAACTTACAATCATATTAATTATCAAAATGCTACAACTATAATATAGACATGGTCTTAGTTTACATGAACCGAACTTGAGTTTTTGAGATGGACATATAATGTTATGACAATATTCCGAGGAACTTTGTTCAAAGACTAAGAGGAATCATGAACTAGTGTCTGGTTCATCTAATTGATTTAGTAAGATATCAACCTCCACATAAATGTTATCATAACACTGAAGTGTTATATCAACTTCATGTTTCCGTCATACCTTATAATTCAATAGATCTCCCCAAACATGAATAAGATATCTAGTTCAGTATGTCGAACTAAGATACATTATTCATTCTAGACACTTAGTAATCTAGAAAGTACTACATTGCCCCTCAAGCAATGTATTGAGAAATGCCTCATTTCTCAACTAACTTGAAAACACGTTTCAAGTTATAACACTAAGGTAGTGCCTTACCAAAGTGTTGAACTCAAGTCTGCTTGAGTCTTTATATTTCATAATTATGGCCACCTCATGTGATCATAACCAAGTCTTAATATTGAGCGCTCCAAACTCAATATTTAAGAGATACCATACTATACTTTGATAAGTCATTTATAATCAATCTTAAAAGACTGTTATAAATACTTTCAAAGTTTAAGATATGAATATCTCAATGAATGAGGTGATAGGAAACCTCATATTTTTGTACCAAATATTGGACCATACGTTATGGTCATTGTATCACAATCATCAAGAAGGGAGACCATCTTCTTGAGCTAATCCCGCTACACAATATCATACTTACAAGAATATTGAACCAACTCAAGGAACACCATCAAACCTTGAGTCAAGAGTAGTTCTATTTTTCAATATTCCGAAAGATTAAAGATACATACTTTATTTATTCTTTAAGTGCCCATATTTGCAACCATAATGCAGAGTCAAGAAACGGTTTTTTGAATAATCGTATTCGACTCTAAAATGAAATTGATATTGAAAATCAATATCAACTTTTAATTCTCATCGAACACCGACTCTCTGAAGAGGTACATACACTTAAACCTCCAATGGAAATTCGACTATTACTAGCTCATTAGTAATTCTCAACATAAGTTATCAAACTTAGCAAGTTTCCTTACTTAGTCGATAAATAAAGTGAAGAATCCCAAATCATGCTATTCTTAACCAAGGAATCACCCTTGTTCAAGAACTTCTCTCCACATTACAAACAACGTTATAGTTTCCAAGATTAAAGAGTTAACAATGAAAATGCATAAGTGTGCGCCGAACGCCTTCACTATGCAAGTTCTTCAGTACTTAGTAAAAAAAATGTAAACGTATGTTTCCAACATTACTCTTTCTGATAGATCATGCCATCTATCCCAAAAGTTGCATTGATAGGGATGCAACATTAAATCCGTCTGCTACCAAAATATATTATTCTATCCCATTCTTAAGATCCCACATGAGATAACTTTATAATCAAGTTAGTTGAGTTAGCTAACTTGAATACAAAGTGCGCGCCTACAACCAGCTAAGGTTTCAAGTTGTACTTTGTTCAAATCAAACGACTTGAACTTAGTAAACTATTTCACCTAATGTTACTTGCAGCTAGTGTCATCAAAGTATTACGTCCATCGGACAATACTTTGATTACATTAGATCTTCGAACCAACTGTTTAACATATTTATCATATGTTAATATTCGACATTCTGTTGTATTATAAGTTCATCACCATAGTCTGCTTCTAAAGTTACACTCTCGGGAACATGCACTATAATAAGAGCTTATTTTACACTTTATGTCAAAATGTAGTATTCCCTCTTATGTTTGAATATGCCCCTTTTTTTCCGAAGTCAAAGACGCACATTTGAACATAAGTTTTCCCCGTTTGAACACTATAGTTGGATCCGATATTGAATCTTGACATAAGCCAAAACTCAAAGGACACTGTCTATTTCCAAATCATGTGTTATCCCAAATTCAAACACCTTAAAGAAAAAGAAAAATTTTCAATAATGGGTAAGCTTAGCATATCACATGATCCACTTCACAAGACTTAGTTTGTAAGCCAGAACAAACTAACATGCCATGTCTTGTGGAAACATATGGTAAAGTAACCTGGACAACCTTAAGGTCAAGTAACCTAGAGAAAACATAACCTGGTATGCAACTTGGAAGTTGCCTTCCGAGTGCAACCTTCAACATTGGAGTCCATAACCCCACCCACTTATTAAATAGATGTTCTTTGAAGAATTATAGATCTCAGGACCAACTCTCCGCGCAGAATTCAGACGTTAGCCGAAAGTGATAGAGTACTTCAAAAATTTAAAACTAGCTAAACCCTGAAACACATTACAACTTTAGGCAGTCCTGCTGACCGCTCTGATACCAATTGTTAGAGTTTTAACCCAAAGGGCCAACACGTGGCAACACGTGGCTGCCAGGTGACCATTCGGCATCATCACCCTATGTGAGCAACGCTAAGTTTCCCAGAACAACCCCAACGACCCCTAGGGTTAGACTCTAATGCCCAAGTGGACAGGAGACTTAGGGTTTAGCCTAAGTCTCCCTAGAATGTCTGCCCCCAGAACCCTTGAGGGATAACCCTAGTTGACTTAGGGTTTAGCCTAAGTCTCCCTAGAGTGTCTACCCCCAAAACCCTTGAGGGATAACCCTAGTTGACTTAGGGTTTAGCCTAAGTCTCCCTAGAGTGTCTGCCCCCAAAACCCTTGAGGGATAACCCTAGTTGACTTAAGGTCTTGCCCTAGAAGACCTAGACAGGCTCATGCCCTAACCCCCATCAAGGAGACGTGTGTTCCACACATACCCCTGGACAGAGCTAAGGCATTGTCACTTACCCCTTGAGGAATCACCCTCATCTGGGAGTACAACCCCTTTAGGGCGACAAGGGGTACCCTGAACCACGACTAACCCCTAAGGGTTTGAATGGCCAAGTCATACCCTAGACCTAGGGCTAATACTTAGTGAGGACACGAGTGTGCGCCGAAGGCGGACACGAGTGTTTTATTAAGCAAACTCCCTAAGGCTAGGTTTGGATAACCCTAAGTACATGACCTTGCGAGTGCCTTACGAAAGGACTTCTGCTAATAAGCTTAGGTTGTTCAACCCCTGGATTCCAAGGAGGACACTCCCCTAGCCAAGTGTGCCTAAGCACACTTAATTACGAGACCTAACCTCCCTTGGGCAAATGCCCAAGGCTTAGCACCCTAGCGCGAGCACAAGCATGTTTGTTTGTCAGAGTATCCAACCCCTTGGCGACAAGCCCATGACATAACCCCAAAGGGCGCGCCTCAGGCGTTGCACTATGTGATGTTTAGCCCAGTGTCACATCTCCATGTGACACTGCCTTCCCCGATGTGGGCTATCATGCCATAGCCCTTAGATTCAAGAGTTGCACCAAGTGCCACAAACGTGGCTCCTAAATGCCAACTCTAGAATCCCTCAATGAACCCTCAGGAACCAGGTAACGTGAACCTGTCAAACAAGATCCCACCCACAATTGGACAAGAACACGGATGTGCCTTGCTTGGTTGTGAGTTACACTTAGCTTGACGTGGAGGAGGAGGCTGGAGACAAGCCTCAACCTCTGCCTCTTGGAACGTGCATTCCGATAAGACTTCCCAGACATGGATTCACCAACGTTAAGGGTAAGCTACCCTGAAGGTGGAACGTACCCCTGGCATCTGGAAGTTAGGGCCGCACAACAGAGGGTTGTACCTTAACAACACAAGCTAAAGCTTGCACCGACAGAAGAGCAACGAACTCAGTCATGAACCCAGGAGCTCTCCTACATATACTTTACCTTATTTATGTGATGGAGCCCCCCCCCCCCTCTTTTCCTATATGTGTAAGTGGGCTGGCACTAAATTTTAGCCCCTTAGATAAATTAACAATATGAGCCTATAACTCACCCTTACTCCTACCCCTAAACCCTACCCAAGGGGTGGGGGTTTTAGGGCGTGGGTTAGGGCAACCCTAGGGTTAGGTCAACCCTAGGGGTGTTCCTAACCCTACTTAACACACCAAACTCATCTACAAAGACCAATCAGCCTATTCGGGATGTCAAAATTGGGGGTGAATTTCTAAGGTAAGTCCTAGCTTCGCTTAGAGTTTCCTGCAAATACCTAATGACACCCGGCCGGACCATCACTAGATACCCAAGTGCACTAAGCAGGCTTGTTTCTTACTACATCTAGGGTCTATCAACATAGTACAATAGGTAACAACAGTCAACGTCCAAAGTAAAGGGTCGAGTCATAGTAAAAACTATGACAATATATATAATAAATGTCCTTTAGAATTCATGAATAATAGACACCCAATAGCCAATCACATAGCTATATAATTTTGATTAGCTTGATAATCAACCACAGGCTATAATTTTGCATAGCTTGTAATTGTATTAGGATTATTTAACATTGATTTTTGGGCCAAGAACAAATATTTTTTAATACCATCAATATCATCTCTTGTTCTTTTAATGATGAAGCCAAAGAAATAGGTTTTATGTCATAGTTTTTACTATGACTTTGTTTTACTTTGGACATTAATTATGGTTACCTATCGAATTATGTTGATAAGCGTTAGATGTAATGAAAAACAGTTCCATTTAGTACACTTAGGTGTTTAATTGTCATTAAACACCTTGAGAAACATTAAGTGTATGTAGCACTTACTTTTTAAAAAACTTTTACTCTCGTTTTTCACGTCTTAGTTGCAACTAGAAACACCCTTAAGATTGACCTAACCTTAGAGTTGCTCTAATTCCATGTCCTAAACCCTAACCTTAGGGGTTTAGGACATGGAATTAGGGCAACTCTAAGGTTGGGCACATGTTGTTTAAGATACGATAGATATGAAAATTATGAATTAATTTATTAAAGTAGAGATATTTATTAAGGGATGACCAGAATAAAGAATTAAGCATTTGATATATAAGTTACTGGTTGAGGTGGATGCCAATAACAAAATTGAAGAATATATGAATGTCAATTTGATGATGGCTTCTCAGCTCCCTTTGCTCATTGCTTCTTTTGTGGAATTTCTGGAATTGGGAATGTATATTTGGCAATTCTAAGATGGCGTACAATTTGTGGCGGCGAGGATGTATAAAAGAAGAATGGCGCCATGGTATCGATTCAAAACACCAAAGCCACGTCGACCATCGCAGTATATTCACATCTGCACCTAGAATAAACTCAGAATGTCCACTGAATTTCTGACGTGTTCTTACCGTTTATATACTCTGTTTCGGAATTTCATTTCGCACGGCGAGCACATATGGCGATTGATCCTGCGGAAGGAGAAGCGAGTGACGATGGCGCCCGAAAGCCGCCGGAAGGCGAAGCAAGCGTTTCGGATATAAATCGCGAGTCCGAGAATGCATTCGTTCCCGCCGAGGTAGGCCTCTCCGTGAATGAGTTCATGAGACTAGGGTATGGTGTTCATTCCGCAATGGTCTTGTAAGAATCCTCCAAAATCAGCCGATTTGCATTGTCGCCAGTGAGGCGCTAGCGGATTTGTATATAAAGTATGGATTCTGCATTGATTTTTGTTGTTCCGGTGCATTTTCCGATTGCATTCTTTCCCCTGGCCGATTGCAAGCCTGTCTAGCAAAGTGTGGGCTTTACGTTGAATTACTTTGTGCCAGCACTGGCGGAACAGTCCGTGTTAGTAAAACTTAGCAGATTAGCTGAAGACATTGTCCGTGTGGAAACGAGGTGAAAATCGTGATTCTATAAAGCCGTTTGTTTAAAACACATGTAATGAGTTAATATATCAGGGACTATTAAATCGTTGTACATGTTCGTCTAACTAGTAGCTGTTTACTAGTTTACGCGCGTGCGTGTACTTAGGTAGTATTCATGTAAGTGCATATCCTTGTTACATATATTCACGTTCATATTTTGTATAAGCTAGTACGTCCTATCAGACAGACTTGTAGATTCAACTCTTTTCTACTGTTTCTGTAAGCTGTTAAAACGTATCAGTGACACTGATAAAAAACTGTCTTGTCAGTGTCACAAGATGTAAACAGCGATATAAAGTAACAGAGATAGAACACATGTTCATAACGTCCTTCCTGCCTCTCAATGTATATATGTTATACTACTAAACTGTAACTCGAGTATATAGCATTCACATGTAAAGACAGAGAGAAAGGCTATGTATTCGTTGTTAATAATACCTTAGATTGAAATCGTGCATTATATTCTTAAGTCGTGTTTTATATGTCCTTCCTGCATTCTGTGGTATATACGAACATGATTATCTGTTTATGCATTACAGTGCTGGCCAATTCTCATGTTGTTGCTGAATCCATAAAAGACATCTTAGCGGGCACACGCACATAGCCACGCACGTAATGTGTGTAAACATATATATATAGGTATAAACGTACACACGTATTTATCTGGATTTGACTGTCTTGCAGGCAACTAGCAATTCTTTACCTAGTAGAGACTCGGACGATGCTGGCTTGGATTTGGACCATCCACTGGTAAGTATTGCGTGCGTGCATGCGTGCTTGTGTATCACAGTAATGTAAAAATTATATCAGATATCGATATAATTAAGTAGAATAGATGTTGTAGTATGGTTGTAACGTTCTTTTCTCAGCAGCACTCAAAGACGTGTGTGTCATTTTGTTCGTATGGTAAGGGAGATTAATAGCATGTGAAGAGTCTTTAAGCGTGACGTTTGACGAGCATATGAACCAGCGTGTTGCCTCGTTAAACGTCCAAAAGTTCGTTAAATGCGGTCGTTTTTACCTTGGTTTCGCAGGTACACATACTTACATCACATGTAATTATTAATAAGTTATTGTATATATGTGTTTAGGGTCGAGAGCAGATTGCCAAAGATGTTTTGATTACATGCAAGGTTATCATACTAAACATCCCTTTACGTTCTCACGTGTCTTTACATTTAGATACATTATATACGTGTGCGTGGTTATTCTCTCTTTGCTATTCATATTTATATATATATATATTTATTGCAGAACGTTGGGTCGTGTCTGTATGATTGCAATTGCAATAAGAAAGTTAACACAGTCTACATGGGAGATACATCAACTACATGGTTGGATATGTTACGAGTTCGATACGAAGTACTATAACATTTGTCGGAAGGGGCCCCTCGAGTACGCTGTAATAGGTATTTACACATGTAATACAATTATATTATCACAGCTGAATTACAATGTTACAAGGGTGTGGAGAGGAGGTAGCAAGTACCGTCATCAATGGATGTACAAAGACTACATTTGCTTCACAAACGATGCATATTATAAATGCAGTTGCAGAAGCCTGCCGACATGTATCAGGATGTGGTAAGTCGTCACTATCTCCATGTGGTATGCATACACACACATTATAATAACATGTGTGTATACAGGAGGGAATTACATTAGGACATACTGTAAGGATCTAACAGACTCAGAACGCAATGAAATTCAAAATGAGTTTCAGAAAAAAGTGAAACAAATCGAGGATAAACCCTTTCTGACCCAACAACTTATTCTAGACGATATAAGAACGATCCCTCATACATACGATACCACGTACACACACATATATATTTATATACAAATACACACATACACACACACAAGTATATGATTTATACGTAATTCATGTATGTATATAGGCGTGATTTTCATTTTGGTACTTATTTTAGGTCTCGTGCGGGTGGTGACACCGAGATGCTAGTTGCTCGTGTGCCGGTCGCGTCACGGCTGAAGATGAGCTTCCTAAGGTTACTAGTTGAAAGGGATGAAGACATTGCATATAAGGCCCTGTTACTACAGTCTCAATGGTGCAGCTTGATCATTAAAAGGTGTGTGTGTGTCACTAAATTATATACATGATAAATCATTATCGTTAACTATATACGAAACTATTCAAGTCAGTTTGTATATATGCGTGTGCGTGTGACGTTGTGCTGATTGGTATATGCAGGTGATTGTCATTCTTTTGAAGATTTATTTGTTTGCGTGTCATTCTTTTTTTTTTTGTTTAAGACCTTTGTTTGATGTCCATACGAGGAATTAAGAGGTTTGCATTAGGTTGTAGTACATTCGAGATTATATATATATGCTAAGTTGATAACATATTACTGTAATGGATATTTTGTCAATAATAATTATCATTGATCTAATCATTGTTTTTGAAATACGTAGTTTACTTTAGGTTACTCTTTGTCGTGCTTATATTTATAGAACTTTAATGTACTTAACATATATATCTGTATATCAATTATAGATTAAATTAACTTGTTTAGGATATAACAAATTCTTCGAGGAAGCTAAGTTATTTTAAGCAACTTTTTATCTAATCCTTTTGTCCTATACTGCATCCATATTTAATTCCTTAAAACATATTTAAAGTATATTTTGTAAAAATTTTATATTATCCCCTCTGGATTTGAATGTTGATAATACAGACATGATAATTATTGAATATGTACATTTTGATCCACTTCATCTAAATTGTGGACTGTGTACACTTGAGTACCCAATTTTTATATAATGGAATATGGACTAATTAAAACTATCTAGAAATTAATTTAGAGAACAACTCTTTAAAATGCATTTTCAAATATAAAACTAATACTTTATCACCTATAACATAATCAGGAATAAATAAATGTCACACATTATACTGTACCTATTGAGCCTGAGATAACTTTATTAACATTTTCTTGTGTAATATTAGAAGAATTTGATCCATATTTGTGCATTTGTTAAAATATGACGAAAAGTAAAGAAACCAACTTAAAAAGGAAATATAATGGAATAACCATATAAAGGAATGAAATGGGGAGGCTCCAGTGGATTAGTGTACAAGACACATAGGCAAACGCAAGTATTGATCCCAATCAATCTAGCACTAATTCACATATTTAAATAATATACACTTGAAAGTATGGTTGAGTCGCTCTACTAAACTGAATGATAGGGTGTTGTGAAAAATTATTTAATTCCCAACCTCATAAGTAATAAACTTAAATTTTAGTTGTAAAATAAAGTTTTTGATATAAAAGAATCTGCTCTATACATCCATGTTTTAATTCCACTCGATGAAATAAGAAATTTACCACATAAAGTGATAATCTCTAATGTGTTTGAGACACTAAACATCGAAGTCATTGGGCATAGACCATTTTAAGGGAACTGGCTCCATGCAAATGTCAAGGCTGGATTGCCATGTTTCCCGCGTCTTCGTGGTAACACTGTCCACGTTTACTGTGTATCCCTGTGCAGCTATTGCTCTGGATGAGTGGAGAATGGGAGAAATGTGCCCTTTCCCTGGGAAAGAAAATGTTATTACATGGGGCTTGGGTTTTGATTGAGTATCCATTGAAAAACTTTGGGAAAGAGCAAGAGCTGGCTACTGCTGGGACACAAATGATGTTAAACAATCACCTAGCAGAATTACGCTTAAATATGACTCAGTAGTTTGCAATACGTGGAAAAAGGGAGAGCTTGATAATGCGGAGTCGTTGTAAGGCCGACTTTGTTAAAAAAGACATTCATAAAACACTGTGTGTGGGAAGCTTCTATTTTGGCTACACTGGAAAAGCATCTCTCATTTGGTCCTCTGGATGTTTAACTTTTCCTATTGACGAACCAGCATGCCGTGTATTGAATACGTGTCAAAGTCTTTAGTAAGACGTGTCTCGTTCAATAATTATTATTTAATATTGACTGTAGATTTAGCGGTCTAGAGATTTAATGTAAGCCTATGATAAAATGTATTGTATTATATATGAAAGTACTTAGAGCAAGGTGATGAGACGGAGAGAAGGTGATGAGGATGGAGATGGACATCCTTGATTGCATTCTACGACCTTCATACACAAAAACACGTGTATACACAACATTATAACTAGTCAATTTTCTAATTGTTAAGCATGAAGTTTAAAGGGGAAACGCCACGCTATATAGACACAAACTAAGAAACAAGAAACTTGGCTTCACTTATGTTTAAATAATTAAATTTTAAATCAACATCTATAACAAAAATTAATGACAAATTTGTTAATAATGTCATTAGATATTATAAACTATAGTATGAACTTACTACTTTCAAAATGAAAAAGGATTTCTTGCATATCAGAAAATAATCACATTTTTATGGATATAGATAAAAAATTTGCCACTTTGAAAATACTGTCTCTCTCTCTATATATATTTATGCAAATTAGCATCTTATGCTTTGTAAGGGCGGCACAATATGTAAAACAGATCATAATTAGGTACACAAGCACCAAGATCTGCGTGTGTGTGCCTATATATATATATATACATAACCATCTTGCTACTATAAACATCTAATGTGCGTGTATATATACAGATCGCATATATATATCTGCTACTACTTTACCTGATCAGCCCCAACTTAAAGTGATCATGTGTGTCTCCATTACACTAAGAATAATTACGGCCCGTTCGTTCTTTGGGAATGGCATTTTAGATTTATTTTGTTACGTTTGATTATTATTATCCATATAACTTTGGCCATATCACATATATATGTACTTATAGATATTATACATATAACACACACACACACACACATACACACATATACATATAATATACAGTATATTGCAAACTAAAAGTATTTTCCTTGGTACCTTGGGACCAAGTACTTAAGCCCGTAGTTTTATAAAGTATGTACGGAGGAATTGTAAACCTTAAAACTACGGAGTTTAAGGTGTTTAGTTTGTATCTTTTCCTGTGTTTATATATATTTGTTAAATATATATAAACATGTGCTATATATCATGTGCAGTTTACATGTATGAATACACATGTATGTATACATATTAATATACATGCTGTATATCATAATATACAGACACGTCTATATATGCAGACCAATACATACGGCTGTGACAGAATTTTAACTTTTAAAGGCTGAGAAATACATATATTGATTTTACAAAAACAAAAAAACTTAATGTTTATGAAATTTAATTTAAAACTTTATTATAAGTGCAATTCTACACGTAAACAATTCACAGTTGGCATTTCCTACTGTTTTTAAAGTCATTAATTTTTTAATTTCGTTTCAATTGATTCTCAGCCAAAATTTGAAGGACAAAGTAAGATGTATTTATCTTTTGTACAGTTCTACGTACGATCATGTGTGTCTCCATTACAATACAAATAATTACGTTGACGCTATACGGCTATAATACACACACACACACACAAAGATATATATATATATATATATATATATATATATATATATATATATAGGTAAACTTCTGACCTGTGGGAGAGTATCAACGACAACTCTTTGCTGCGATTGGCATTTGGGATCCGCAGGCTAGCGTAATACATATCACACGAGCATCTACGTGGGTATACATAAATGAGTTACATATGACGTGTTTAGCAGAACGTGTGTGTTGTGTGTGTGTGTGAGAAAAAGAGAGAGAGATTTCATGATAATTGTAATCCACTCAAGTTATATGATGTAAAATATCACATTTTTAAAATGAAAAGGAAGTTTTACTGATAGAAAATTTTACTTTTTTATTATCATATAAGTATGTGTATCGTATAAGTATGGCAGGTATATCAATTAAAAAATTTACATGTTTTTAAAAGAGAAGAAAGGTTTGTTGAGCCCACGTGACATGGATTTTAATTAATCTTATATAATAAGTTTTTTGTATGTGCATATTATCAACACACCCAATTGATGGCCATCTTAAATTTTTTCTAACATCCTTATTAAATTCTATATTTATGTTTATCTTAAATTTCATTAGATAGTTAATTTTAAATTTGATGGGAGGGTTATCCAAATTTAAGTTAATAATTATCCTGAATTTAATTTTATAGTTATCTAAATTTAATTTGACAAACTCAATTTGATGATTATCTTAAATTCAGGTGGTTTAAGAATCTAAATTAAAAATAAATTTACTAAATTAAAAATAATAATTAGATTAAAAAATAAATTAAAGATAATAATTGGTTTTAAATAATAGAGAAGTTAACAATTGTGTTGAAAGTAAAGATAACAATTACGAATTTGTGTTAAAGCATAACATTAAGGATAAACTTAATATGTTAAGAATAACAATTGAGTCGATAGATCCATCAAGTTAAAAATAATAAATTTATATTGCATGTGTCTATGTGTCAGGAACCTCCCGTAGTATATACACCACGTATACTCTGCCATGAAGGTGCCATGTGGCATTAGGATTCAGGCACACTAATATGGTCACTGGCTAATCTAGGTGCTAGTTAGGCACCATAATTTACTTGGCACCAAGAGTGCTATTCTAGCACAGACACTTAGTATAAATATTTTGTATAAGTCAGACCTATATTCACACCTCTCTCATTGATGGAGACACCGTGATTTGAACATTGGCATCCTATTCTATCAATTATCTTATATTTGCTATCCAATGGTTAATGTCCTATCCCATTTAATAATTATCTTAAGAATAACAAATGGGTCCATTAGGATATTAGGAATAATAATTAAATTAAGGGTTATTAAAAAGTTAAGTTCAAATTAAAAATAATAATTAAATTAAGGTCAAATTACTTAGGAAAAACCTCACTAGGTTAGGTTAAGTGTCCAACTATCACCATGTTAAGAATAACAACTAGGTTAAGGTTATTAAATAATTAAGCCATGTAAATCAACTTAGCAATAAACTTACCAAGTTAAGGATAACAACTAGGTAAATAATAAATTATTATTAAATAGCTAAATCCATTAACAGTGTGCATGTGTATTACTAATGTATAATTTTTATATCTTTCTCTTTTAAATTTTAAATGTAAGTAAACTTGTACATGTTAAATCAATTTTAAATAACTAACGTTAAATGTAAGTATTTATTTTTCAATGAAACACATTACGAAAAGTTATAAATGGCCCTCTGTTAGGAGCATAGTTAGACATTGGTAAAATTTTTGTTATTATTCATGGGCAATATAATGGGAAAATATCAAAAACAATATATATTGTGAAAAATCAAGAGTGAGAAGGATATATTGGAGTACGAGTTACTGACGCATTACCGCAATACGGGTCATCACCGCAATATGATACTAGCGGAGTACGGCATTTTTGGATAAGGATAAGAAGGAGTTAGAGTAACTGAATGGATAAGGTTGGGAGGCAGTTGTGATAATTGCTAGTACGGGACCTAGAGTACGGGTATAAATAAACCAGTTTAGGACTAGAAGGGCATCCCGAGTATATTGTTATTTTGTACCCTATGCTGTGCGAGGACATAATATAAGATTCCTTTCTCTCTCTATACGTTTATCTCTTACTCGTATTTCTGATATGTAGTATACTGTTCTCCTTTTCAGTACTGTGTGGGGATCCATAGTACTGCTACCTACTATACACCTTGCCATCCTTACCCTTCTCCCGACTTTCTGATGACTGATCTTTTCTCTATCTTATTCCGGTAGACCCTTAATATGGGTTTGTCGTAGGTTATCTTATCGATGTGCGATGGGTAGGATTTTACGGTTCAACATATGGCGACCACGGAGGATGGTCGTGTTAGTAGGTAACTGATAATGTGTTTGTAGATTGTATCAGGATGGGTAGGCCAATACCCAAAGGAGTTGTGACAAAAGGAAAGATTGAGGCTAGGCGAGAGTCTTGGATGCGATCAGCGCAATTATTGCGGAAATGGAACAAAGTGAATTGAAGACTTCGTGAGAATGGACCTGTGGCGTATAGTAAGTGAATAGATGATTATCAACGTATTCTTGCAGAATGCCAAAGATATGAAGAAATTAAGCAAAGACAGCAAAGAGAACGTGAGGAGCGGTATTTACGGCGACAAGCAGTAATAGAGACACGGAAGAGGATTGAAGAACGTGAGGAACAGAGAAGAAAGGAACAAGTCGAAGCTCAAGGACAGGAGCAACAAACGACGAAGTGCGACAAAGTTACAAGAGAGAAGGATCCTAATCAGGGGAGTGACGAGCATGAGCCTCGAATATCAACGCGAGGAAACTGGGAACTATTATCAGTGGAAGTACCGGAAGAGATGGAACATTAACAATTACGGGGAAGGTTGTACCATCCACTTTTTCAGGTCTTGAGAATGAAGATACGAATCGGCATATTCAACAATTTGAGAAAGCGTGTGAAGCCAACGAAATCAAGGATGAAGATGAGAAACTACGAATATTTTCATTTACTTTGAAGGGAGATGCTAGGGATTGGTATTACGAAAATGCTAACATAATCGATAAGTACAACGTACTGCTTGCATTATTCAAGAATTATTATGTACGAAAGTATCGAAAGCGAGACCTGACAGTGCAGTTACAGGAAATACGACAGGGACCTACAAAGGCAGTGGAAGATTACAATCGACAATTTCGGAGATTATCCACCGTTGCGAGGTTGGAGATGTCAAAGAGGCAAAGAAATAGTATATGAACGGACTACGGGACAATTTACAGCTTCAAGTATGACTGATAAAACTGCTTGATTTAGGTGAAGCAATTAAAGAAGCAGAACAACTTGAAGTATTGATACCTCCAAGATACATAGATGAGGATGAACGGGAAACAAGAGACAATACCGGAAGGAGAGCGAAATATGGGCAAGAACTAAAGATATATTTTGTACAACATGCAAAAATGAAGGACATATGCAAAGTTGTAACTAAAATGGGCATGGCTATAGTCCCATTTCCTAATAATTAGCAATTTTAGCTATTTAATTAGCATTTTCTAATATTAAAGGAATATTCTTTAGAATATATATTTGAAAAGAGAATATTCTTTAGAATATTCTATTTTGTATTCTACCCTTTAATAAATTATAGCATTCATTGAACAAAAATTAATAACATTATAAAAGTAGAATGTATTAAATTATATAATATATTGCCTAATATAACAATTAAGGAAGAGCATAAGAGGTACATTATATAAATATTGATGTTGTTATTAAAATATTAATATTTAAATATAACATTATTAATTAAAAATTTGTAGTAGTAATAATATATATATAAAATCCTATAATAATATAGTCAATCTTCCATATCATTTTTTAAATTTATATAGTTAAGTATACAATTTGGTACTATTATTAAAGAGTTTATAATAATTATGAATATTAAATATATGATATTTTATAATTTTGTAATTGCTTTAAGCTTCAGAAAACATACATTCCCTTGCAGTTTTGTTAATCGTGACTTTATCAACGCTTCTTGACATCCACCCATATCGAATGGATTTAACATTTATAAAACATGCTGGGTCTTTTTGATTGGGAGACCATGTTTTCTCTAGGCATCCATTATATCTTTCGCTCTCCTTCTCGTGTCGCCTTTTTTGTGGTTTGAACCATGCAACCTTAACAATACTATTTTTTGTGATTACTTCAGGTGTGTCGATAATTTGACCCATCCAAATAGGCTGATTATATGACGCATCTGGAGTAATGAGAACCATCATTAGTTTTTGAAGATCCTTGCAGCAATCAAAGTATGCTTTAGGTTTTTGGTTCCTTTGTCCAACAAAGTGTGGGGTTTGCACTTCCACATCACTACTGGCTTCTATGTCGTCTGTGCTCAGTGATGTCATTTCAATCTCCTCTCGCCACCTTGTTTTAGGCCAGAAAGGGTGTTGCAATTCTGTACTTGTGACAGTAGGCCCTTCCAACTCTCGAACAACAGTCTCCCAATAGTTGACCACATGCTTATATAGTTCTGAGTAACCAGTTGCCTTATCAGAATTCTTTGGCATCGATTTTTGAACCCATGCCACATATTTTTTGATGCCATCAATAATAACCTCTTGTTCCTTGAGCTGGGCACTCAATGGAATAGGGTCTGGTTGTCCTTCTGGGAGAAGTGGCTTTCCATCCTCTCCACTTTTGAAGAGCATTAAGCCCTCTTTCGGTAACCACTCCTGCTCTGATGGCCGTAACTTGTACTGCATAATAGGTATACCATCTCGTATGGAGAAAAAGAATTGTAGCGGCACAAGGTGACCAACTAAAGAATCACTCCCTTCTTTTATATACTCCTTGAGAAATTTTTTGAAGTCTGGCACCTCAGTCACAAGCAAAGCACAACTTTTTTTGGAGATGCAATTTTCAAAAAGATTCATCATATGCGGTAAGGTAAGTGCACTTGTCCTTTTTGTAGAGTTGGAGACCTTGCTGAAGAACGCATCAATATCTTCATGAGTGTGACCAACCATAAGGAAACTGAGCGTGATTGTTTCAAACACACCTTTGGCAACAAGCATTGACAAGTATGCTAGCACATATCTAGAAAATAAAAGTAAGTATGAGCTTGAGAAACCCTTAAGTAAAATGATTTACCTATTTTTGTTCTCGCCTGCACAATTATCCATCTGTAAAAGCAAATGACGAGGAAGCTTATTTGATGTTGAGGACACATGTACACTATTTGAGCTAGATCCCTCCACTGAACCTGAACTCTCAACAGGGCCATCTGTTTTTTGTGCAGGTTGCTGACAATGCCTCTCATATTCCCAAGTAGCCTCAAGTGCAGACGTGTTCATGAGAGCATTATGTAAAGGTTGAAGGTGTTGTTTCTTCACTTTGAGATCACTGATAGGACTTGTCTGTGAGTGGGCTTCAAGGTTTCTGAAACACATGGCTAACGACCCAATAGTGAAATTGGAGTCGCTAGACCAATGTGGAAGTGAAAAGTGTCCATATGACTCACAACCGTGTCCATGTGTTAGCACACCTGTTAATGAAATCGGAAGTTTCATGACATTTCCAAGGCACTTTGGTGTTGCAAAGAGCTTTGGAATGCTGGTCTTTGAATGATCCATCTTGTCATGGATCAAGCACAGGTACTCTGATGGGCGTGACACAGAAAGCATGCGGTGTGCATAGTACTGAGACCGACAAGTTTGTTGTGCAATCATGTGGGCCTCCATCTTCCTTTGAATGGTAGTGATCTCCACCAAGGTTTTTGCACAAGCCTCTGCAGCCTTCAATGATGTACAAGTGTCACACTTAGAAAAGCTAGAGTGTTTTGCAATCTCCACATCCTTAAAATGAGTATTCCATATGTTGTTGAAGGTACCAGTGCAGATTGCTTGGAGCCCCATCAAACTGAGGCACTTGTTCACATGTTCACACAGTTTCAATTGAGTGTAGATTGAAGGTAAAACCTTGAGATTTTCCCTGACCCCTGCATTTGTGGTTCGGCATTTGTGAGGCATCCTGTCTGCATTTGCTTCCACAAAAGCCTTGAGTATCTCTATGGCTGCCATGATGTGAGAGCGGGTTTTGACCAAGCCAGTGTTCCCATGAACTGAGGTTCGCGCTCCATCTAGCCACTCATCCCTCCGACGGTAGAACGTGGTCTTTGGGATCCCGTATATACTGTACCAAGCTTTGAAGCAGATGGCCACCTTATTAAATACCATGGATGTACTCTGATAACCTGTGTCCGAGGCCATTCCATCAATACACCCAGTTAGTGCAGCATATACAAACTCATGCCTTTGCTTTTGGGTGAGCATACGAAAGACATGTCTACATTGGGTAATTTCATTCCGGTCTGCCATCTGACAACACTTCTTCTTGCAACAGTCAATCGTGGAAATGCTCGTAACACTTTCGGAAGATGTAGGATCCATCTTTACCCTCTTGCTGAAACTTGCAGGGGAAGATCTACAACCCATGAATCGCCTTTTTCTTACAATAGGACCAATGCAAGGAACCTCTTCAAATATGAGTTGTTCTTCCGGGTTGTTATTATTGAAATCCAACCCAGAATATGTTGAACCATCTTGCCGTCTTAATTCAGATGTTCGCCACCTCACGAGGGATCCAGGATACAATGTGCCATTAGGTGAAACCTCTGTCACAACTACACCCACGAAGTCGGACCCTAGTTTCTCTTCTGACACTGCTTCCATTGGATTTATAGCTGTGATGATGCCTCTTCCGACTTCAATCTCACGAAGAAAGAGAATCACCTCATCCATCACAGCAGGCAAGCCATCATCTGGTAAACTCGTGCTACTATTTGTTTGTGACTCTGCATATTCTGTGTCAGCCTTGACTTCATCCAAATTCCACAATACAGGAGAACCCTCCTCAAATTCCATTCCCAGAACCTCAACATGCTTGTAAATGGTGTTCACCCATACGTACACACAAGATCCTTGGGAATATTGTGACATGATGCATTATTATCTCGAACTTCCACAGTTCCAGTGCCAACTATCTCGTTGTTCCGAAGAAGACATACTTTATCTCCAGTATTAAACATATTGTCCTGCACATAAATAATTGTATTATTTATGATATCTGTTTATGCAATATTTTAAGAAATCTGAATTACGGTTACTTAATAATATGCATATGCAATAATACATAATTATGTTTAGAGATAATATCTCATGTTTGATTAATACAACTGATGGGGGGATTAATCCCGCCCACGAATCCCTCCGACGAGGAACGGTCGGCGGGATTAATCCCGCCGCCGACTCAACCCCTTCGGAGAGAGTCGGCGGGATTAATCCCGCCTTGGACTCCCTCCGACAAGGAAGAGCCGGCGGGATTAATCCCGCCGCCTCTTCCTCCTCGGGGGAGTCCGGCGGGATTAATCCCGCCGACTCTCTCCGACGAGGAAGGGAGTCCGGCGGGATTAATCCCGCCGCCGACTCAACCCCTTCGGAGAGAGTCGGCGGGATTAATCCCGCCTTGGACTCCCTCCGACAAGGAAGAGCCGGCGGGATTAATCCCGCCGCCTCTTCCTCCTCGGGGGGAGTCCGGCGGGATTAATCCCGCCGACTCTCTCCGACGAGGAAGGGAGTCCGGCGGGATTAATCCCGCCGCCGACTCATCCCCTTCGGAGAGAGTCGGCGGGATTAATCCCGCCGGACTCCCTCCGACAGGAAGAGCGGCGGGATTAATCCCGCCGCTCTTCCTCCTCGGGGGAGTCCGGCGGGATTAATCCCGCCGACTCTCTCCGACGAGGAAGGGAGTCGGCGGGATTAATCCCGCCGACTCATCCTCGCCGGAGAGAGTCGGCGGGATTAATCCCGCCGGACTCCCTTCCTCGTCGGAGGAAGAGGCGGCGGGATTAATCCCGCCGGCTCTTCCTTGTCGGAGGGAGTCCAAGGCGGGATTAATCCCGCCCACAATTCTTACGACGGGGAATGGGTGGCGGGATTAAACCCACATAACTCTCTCCAAAACTATGATTTCAAAGAGATCTCGGGATAAATCCTGTCCCCAAATCTTAAAACAGGGAAGTGGTGGCGAGATTAATCCCGCCACCCCTTCCCTGCCTCCTAAAATGGTTGGCGGGATTAATCCCGCCGACAACTCTTTCTAATAAATTCTGGTAACTCTTCATCAGTTGAGAAGGTTATCGACGGGATTAATCCCGCCACTCTTTTTCAGTGGCGGAGAAGCATTGCCCGGGAGATGGTGGCGGGATTAATCCCGCCACTTCTTCAAAGAGGCGAAAAAGAAATGGCCGGATTAATCCCGCCGCCCCGGTTAACCTAGAATATTAAGTTAAAAGGATATTTAAACGTGATAAATCCCTAACGGAATATATTATAATCCTAATGCATTTCTAAACCCCTAAATTGTAATTTTAAGAGAGAATGTAAGAGAGTGAATCTTAATAAGTATTTTTAAATTTGTTTATAATACTTACTTGTAAACAGCACTGAAGGCGCCGTGCTTTCCTATAAAGAATAGCACCCAATTTAATCTCGCTCCTGAGATGATCACTATGAAGAAAAAAGAAGATCTAAAGAGTGAAAAATACAGAAATGAAGAAACCCTTGCCGGAGAAAGAACCAGATCTGAATTTGAGTGGGAAATTAAATGCATTTTCAAATTTACATGTCAGACCGACAATACATATGTCAGAAATTCAAATTTTTAAAAAGAACAGAAAATAAAATTTAAGATGAGTTGACACAAATATCCGACACTCTGACATATATACTCTCCAGTTCCAATGAGTATTTTAAAATTGCATTTAATGTTATTCAAGTGATTCAAGCTGTTTAATATTACGAAATTTTAGACTATATTCTACATTCTTAGTATTCAAGTATATTTATATTATATATATATATAAATATATACTTATACAATAAATAAATTGATATATTATTATGTATCATTTAAAATATATTCATAGTCTGTTTATTATTATTATTTTCTTAATTACTCGAGTATTTAGTTTTCATTTCCTAGTATCAATGGGATATTCTTTAATATTTTATTAATATTTGAAGAATATTCTAATATTAAACCTGATTATCATAATTAAATTAGTCTTGTTCTTAATTATTGCAGTAATTATTCTACATTTGTATATATTAATGGGATTTTCTCAATTAATTTGTTATTATTTCAAGAATATTCATGTGTTAAACCTTATTATCAATATTAAATTAATACACACTATGAACATATTTTAAATTATACATAATAATACATCATTTTATCTAATATATAGTCATATATAGTTTTAATAATATATATATTAATATCATTTCCTTAATTACTTGAGTAATTAATCTTCTTTATATTAATGGGATATTCTTTATTATTTTCTTATTATTCCAAGAATATTCCAATATTAAACATGATTATGATAATTAATTTAGTTAATTATTTGAGTACTTAATTTACATTTGTATATATTAATGGGA
>PUQB01000897.1:27743-78250 GCA_003024785.1 Selaginella tamariscina | reverse complement strand
TAAATGAGTTCAACGTGTTTAGTAGGGTTACATCCCTAGGGTTGCCCTAACCCATGCCCTAAAAACCCCAACCCCTTGAGTAGGGTTTTAGGGTTAGAGTTAGGCTAAGTTAAACACTCTTTATTAACTTAATAGGGGCTAGCTAATTTCATGCCAAGCCCACTTACACATTCAAGAAAAGAAAGGGGGGCTCCGTCACATAAATAATGTAGAGTATGGAAAAGTGAAGGTTCATGGGTTCATGACTGAGGATCATTATTTTTTTTCCCGTTTTTTCTTAACAGAAACATTGAAATTGTTGTTTGTATACAAACACACTTACCTTTGGTTTAATCATGTCTTCTTGAGTGTATAATAGAGGACGTGTGTGTGTGTTCAGTATTGTAAAGTACGCATTTTCTGCTCTATGATGTAATATGATATCATACATGCACACATACACGTAATTCTCAAGGTTTTAAATTAGTTTTAGAGCAGAGACAAAGTCATTCTACTTATGATAAATATAAAATTCTATTGAAGCTAGAACATTTATTACTATGGAGGCTCTATGGGACATACCCCCATCGGTCCAACTCTTCGTAGGGGATTTTCAGTTGTAGCAAATGCCGCTTGTTGCAAGACTTACAATAGTGGCGGTGGTTTGCTGGGTAATTTGGAAAGCAAGGAATCTTTGGATTTTCCAAAGGAGTTTTTGCTCACGGTCCAGCAACAGCTACAGCTGGGGAATGAACAACTGGCGATCTACATGTTAGCCAGTTTTGGCTCCAAACGAAGGTCTCGGGTCTCATTAATATAGAAATATATATTAAAATATATCCGTAGTGTATACAGGCACGTCAACCGTGAAAAAATACGCACTTTATATTATCCATATGTTAATAATATGTAAAAGATGTACCCATGGATCTGATTAATCATATACACACACATACATACATGCATGTGTATAAATGTGTTACATCTGTTTCTATATAGGACTTGAAATATAGTTGTCCGTGCGCGCGCGCGCGTGTGTTTGGCTTATAGTTCTTTTATATATTGTATGTGTACTGTACATTCAGCGTATGCGGGTATACCTTTGTGTGTGTACGTGTGGGTGTGACTATTTGCCTTGGTGCTTTCTGAGATGTTATATAGTTATGTTACAATGTTTATAACATATTTCAATGTATAAAGTTGTTAATGTTAATAAATGGTTAAAGTAAGTTGTTCTTAATTTAAATGGGTAAGTTATGAGTTAATATAAATGGTCAAAGTAGCCATGTCTAAATATGTCTTTTTATAATAAATATGATTTTTGAGAAATGAAAATAAATTAAACCCTCTGTATGAATAACATAGAGATCGTTTCATTTTTTGGCAAATGTTTAGAAAATACAAAATATCTTTAGAGATGAGAAGATTTTCATTAGTCTTTAAGATCTTCCTTTATATTAATTTAGATTTTGATCTTCTTCTTTTCGAGTGTCTCTCTCTCTCTTTATATATATCAAGATATACATGTATAAATGTAGGTATATACATTATATATATCAAATGTGTATGTGTTTAAGATTATATACACATGTTTTCTATGTATACGTTAAACATATGCATATATCATTAAGATATACTGATAAATATTATAAAAAAAATTTTCTCTATATGTGTGTATCATTATATATTTATAGAAATGTATGTACCTATGTATATTGTTAGTAGAACGAATCGATAGATGTGCTTTGGAAGAAGAAGTAGTTGGCTAACATAAATTAATTAGAAAGTTAGTTTTTGTTAAAGAATGTTTTAAAATCTTTAATAAGA
Organism: Selaginella tamariscina; assembly: GCA_003024785.1. NCBI lineage: Eukaryota > Viridiplantae > Streptophyta > Lycopodiopsida > Selaginellales > Selaginellaceae > Selaginella > Selaginella tamariscina. Next base: position 76,444 of record PUQB01000897.1, on the reverse strand, counting down.
TATAAGAATTATTAATTAAAAAATACATTAAAATCTTAAATAAGATATTTTTGAATGTTAAATTGAATTTAACCAATCGTCCCAAAACTCTCCCAGATTTCAACTTTTAAATGCTTGAATTAATAATACTTAATCTTTAACGAGAATTAATTTAATAAGCTTCTTAATGCCATGGAATGTTATAAAAAAGAGATAAAAAAGGAGTAAGTACACTGTTAGATGACGTAGGACATGTTATAACGGTACACGGTCCATACATATGTAAAACTTTAATAACTTCGTACATATTTGTTTTATCTTTTTAAAATTTATCTAAACAAATCACTCATTTCAACATTTATTTTGATCTTTACAAAATTAAAATCATTATCATAACATTTACTATTTTGTGATCAAAATGTTATTGTAATAATTTTCAGGGAGCCAGCCAAGATAATCTACTGCTTAGTAAAGAGCTTAGTGGGGAATGTAATGTAATTATGCCATTTATAATGTAATTACATATTCCTAACCACGTGGCGATTATTAATTCTCAAGGGTTTAAAAGTAATGTAGTTTAGACGATAGTGTTTAGCTATTTTAATTAGTATTTAATAAGTAAAAGCTGAGATAGGTATTTTTTATTTTTTAAACATAAACTTCAGGACATGATTTTTTAACTGAATGAAATTAATGTAATAAGTTTATAAGGGAATTCCGAACTGAGGATATTGCCACCTACTTTTATAAATCTATTTTGTTTCGTCACAATAATTATTAATAGTATATAATAGTTCTTTAATATAAAAAATTAATAGCAAAAGAAAATAGTGTAAATTTTATTTATATACATAATCGTTTTTCAAACTAATATGAACCAACTAAACGAAATGGTAGGTTAAGCGACTCTCTGCCTCCTCGTAAAAATGCACAAACAGCACTAGCAGTAACAACTCGTACATCTGTATACGTATATGCGTGCGCGTGTGCGTGTGAGAGAGAGACGTTACACAGGTAAAGTTATACTAACAATGACTTGTCTAAGTAAGGCTTACTTGTTTAAGATGTGTTTACTGTGGAATTAAACATTTAGAGTATTCAGATAAGGATATTATTTTCTTTATTTTTATATTTATTGTTTATTTTAATGCTATAGAACAATGAATGTAAAACCTTTGCATCGTGAAGATTTTGCTTACCCGATCTTTCAACCTATTCTTTCATTAATTTATTAAAAAAAAGTTATCAAATCAGAATATATTCTTATTGGAAACTTTTATTAAAATAAAAAACATAATAAATATCCTTTCACTTTATTACAATGCGTATATTCTAATGATTACCTTCATAAAAGTGATTTATTTAACTCTAAGTCTTGCCAGGCACATTAATTATGTAATGCTTAATGAACATATTTCAATATTACAATTCAATATTACAAAGAGGCAGAAACAAGCAAAGAATATGTATGTATAAACGTGTAGTTTAGCCCATTTGTTTGTTTGTCATGTGTGTGTGTGTGTGTAGTACGTACATTATAAGATTTACAATGTGTTGGTTAAGGGACAACAACAAGGATTAGTAGGACTTTAAAAAGTTTAAACATTAAAAGGAATTTCATAAAATTGTCAGTTCTTCGCACACAAATCTGATGAAAGTCACGTATCAATATGCACACCATGATTAAATTCTTTTATAACTTCAAAAATTTGAACAGGCTTCGGGAATATATACTATTGAGTTTTAACTTGTTTTAACAAACAAAAGAGTAAATAACAAGTATATACACGAATATGTATAATAAATAAAATGTTTATTTTGAGCAGTTTCTTGCTTGCTTAATATAATGCATTTGCCGCGAGGAGGACAGTCCAATCGCATTCAAGGGATATAAAAACATAAAGAGAGAGGGAGAGAGAGGGAGAGAGAGTTTATATATTATAGATATATACATAGATACATACATACAACACATTTTTTATTTAAAACAATACGTATTTAATTGATAACTATAAATGCTAATAGTCCAACTGAGTTTACCACAGAAACAACATGTACAGTAACGGAGAGATTAGTAAAAGTAACTAGAAATATCATTCAATGGTTAGTAAAGAGTTAGGCATAGTCATAATAACATTATTAATATGATATTTTATATTTTAATGTATGTATGTGCACAAATTCAATTGAAAAGGTACATGACAGTTTAAAACATTAGGCTATGGAAGCTCTATAGCTGGTCAATGGTATATTCCCAATCATTCATAAGAATTTGCAATTCAAGACAAAATCATATATATAATTGATATATATAAGTATATAAGGAATATTCAATCTAATCCTTATAGTCTAAACAGGATATTCTTGTATATATAAGTATATATTAAATATATTTTTCAAATGTTTACTAATTTTTAAACATGTTAAAATTCATTTATTTAGGATAGTTTTAAATAATTTAGATTAAGAGTATGTTTAAACGATTCATTATATTTTGTAAGGTTTATTATTAAGTTGGGTTCATACGTCTGAGTATAAAATAACCTTTACGAAGGTTTAAATAAATAATTATTCATTTTTTAAATTGATTTAAAAATAAAGTTAAGTACATTTAAGAATCGTGAGGTCTGTCTAGTAACAGGTGGGGCTACTTAACTGAGGACTGTAACAGTTGTTTGCGTGTAGAAGTTGTTTTAATAAAGTAATTATTTAATATATATGTATAACATATATATTAAAGAATCATTATAATTTAACACAATCTAAACAAAATCACGAGCTATACATTTCACAACACTTTATGCCATTAATATACTTGTATTTTCCAAGAATATTCAGTCTAATCATATGTTTAAAAATTAGTAACCAGATACGATCATAAGAATATGCTAAAATACACATGCCTCTTGAATCTAAACATGTTTAGAAAGTAAACATGTGATTTAATCTTAATCAGTGAAAAATATACTTATATATATACCAGGAACATTCAGTCTAATCTCTTCTTTAACTTAACATGTTTAAAAACTAGTAAACATGTGATTATAATAATCTCAACCATGTAATTTTAATCATTAATTATAAGAATATACCAGAATATATGCATATATACCAAGAATATCCTCCTATGTATAAATTAATATATACGTGATTAGCAAGATGTAATCTCAATCATTGATGTGAGAATACACTAAAATATATCAACAGTGTGTGATTAACAAGATGTAATCTCAACCATTAATCGTATGTGTGTGTGTGTGTGTATATATATATATATATATATATATATATATATATATATATATATATATATATTATAATATATATATATATATATATGTATGTTATATACCAAAAATATTTAATTTATTATAAAGAAAATCAGAAAAAGAGAAAAGTTCTCTTTAGTTTAGAAGGGTTGAAAACATAGTTAGTTTACCTCCGGTATCCATTCATCTAAAACATACACCTTGACCTACACACAAGTATATGCACGCATATTTGCATGTGTATATACGTGTTTGGTATTGCCCATACGGAATCGAACTTCCCGCCGCCAACCCAACGTCGTTATGGTACGAGATTTATGTACGACCAACAGTGACATGATGTAGATTTTTTTTGCATTGCACACACCGTGCTATCTATGACACATAAGCATAGATAATGAGTGTATATCCAATAGATCGTACAGCCTAAACACGCTAACCATCGGAATATTCCGCCTTTGACAGCTTAATTCACATCCGAAACGTGTCTAACGGATTATTTATTCACTTATTATCTCACACACACACACACAAACACACACAATAATGAAGATTGATAAATAAATGTAGCATCTAATACTCTGCAAGCAAGGTTTATACTACGGTACTCTGCTCTTAGGTGCCTGAGTTCGTAAGATACTATGAGTATAGATTATTGTCGTATTGTTAAATTAAAACTGCTTAAGTCACACCACGAAAGTATTTATTATCAGTTTCTCTATGACAAGAAGTATATTGAATTGATTTCTTATTATTACTTGGATTTAAACGAGAGAAAAACGTTCATAAAACTACACACACACACACACCAAACAACGGAATAAGAAATCTCAATGTTCTACCTGCGGAACCAGGCTATAAAGTCTTCACGAGCTTTCTTTAATGTTCCTAAAACAAAAAAACAAACATTAAGTGCACACACACACACACATATATACACACACGCACACACGTAGATATGTACATATAATGTAAATACACAATAACAGACATGCTCCATAAATTGCTCCTACAATACCTCTTCCCAAGCTCCATATGTATGAATACAAAAGATAGCACACACACACACACACACACACACACACACACAACACACACTATATATATATATATATATATATATATATATATATATATTGTATTTACGGATATATATACCACCCTGACGTCACAGTGTGGACGTTGTACGTTTACGTGTGTGTGTGTGTGTGTGTGTGTGTGTGTGTGCATGGAAATATATACATATTTATCTATACATAGGGAGTCTAGAATAAAAACTTACACACGTGTAATGTGTATAGAATTTGCATACGTGAGTATAGCGGTGAATTCTAAATCTATCCCATATGCCTAAAATGGTTTTAGTATAACTAACTTTAATTATTTTGACTGACACAATAAAAACTTAGGTTCACTTTCCACTAGCGGGTGGTTATTTGGTCCCTGGTAATTAAAAAAATGCCACGTCATTAATAATAACTACCACTTGGTTTTACACTAGAGTGGTTAATTGAATTAAAAATTAAACTACCATTGAACAATTTCCATTTAACCGTGGTTAAGAAGGTTTTTTTAATTAATTATAATTTAGGGTTATTGAGTTACCCTAGATTTGTGCAAGGAGAGGTTTGGCGGCATTTGGCTATGGATTTGGGCATAGAAAAAATGGACGTAAACAACTCATTCGAGTTGTAATTGCGATTGTGATCTCCATTCGAGGTATATTAGAAAAACTACTAGCATCACAGTATTTGGCAATTGAGTTACTTCTTAAGGCTTTTGAATTGGCCATTAAATGTGATGGCATGGCAAGGCGGAATTCTCCATTCATTTGGATGTATGATAGGCTAATGTGTATGTTGAAAGAACACTTCTTGCTTCTTATAATGATGCTATGTTCAAATCAAGGATGCGTGTATCACGAGATACCTTCTCATTTCTATGTACAGAACTTGCCCATATTTACAGCGGCATGACACTCATTTACGGCAAGCCATTCCACTCGAGAAGCGAGTGTGTGTTGCCCTTACCAGGTTAGGCACTGGTAATCTCATTAAGGATATTGCGATGAGTACGGTATTGGAATGACAACGGTGCACAAGATAGTTAAGGAGTTTTGTAATGTAATAAAAATAAAGCTTCGAGATAAATGCATTGCTTGGCCATCACCACAAAGGTTAGAAAAACTATCTAAAGAGTTTGAGAGGATCAGAGGCATTCCTAGTGTTGTTGGAGCCATTGATGGAAGTTATTTACAAGTGATTGCACCAAAACTTCATCCACAAGATTATTATAATAAAGGGTTTTCATTCTATTATACTTCAGTTGATTGTCTCAGCAAAGAAGTATATATGGGATTATGACATTGGATGGGCAGGTAGTTTACATGACTCCAATGTTTTTAACAGGTCAGCAGCTGGTTTGAGAATTAAGAATGGATATCTTGGATCATATTGTTTAGTTGGAGATGCTGCATATAAACCTTGGATGTTCTCCTTACAAAGGAAGCAAGCAAGGTTTAGATCGAATGAAGTACTATTGGAACTTCATTCAATCTAGCACTCGTATGCCAGTGGAGTGTGCAATTGGTGAATTAAAGCTCGTTTCAGAATTCTTATGAAGAGGAATGATAGCAAGTTAAAGTATGTGCCTGATCAAGTGGCTACATGTTGTGTTCTTCACAACTTATGTATTTTACATGGTGATAGTTTTAATGATGCTTGGATGGTTGAAGCTGAAAAAGAGTTGGAAGATACAATAAAAGCTGAGGAGGAGAGTACATTGGCTTTTCAAAGGGTGAGAGATACCTTTAAGCGATGTAAGCTTGATGAAAGTGAGGTAGCCAAAGCATCATCTTATAATTTACATCGGGTGAAAGCAATAGGATTGACTCTTGGAAGCTTTAGCAAGAAGTCTTGAAGAACATGATGACAATGCAACAATAAGTAATATATGTCAGGCCATGAGTAGCTACTTAGACTCAGAAAGGAGGGATGCTTTGGCAAAAGTGTTGTTTGAGAATGCAAGCATAAACCTTGTGAGGCAAGTGTTTGGAGAAAATGACCTTAGTGAGTAAGAAGAGTAAGAACTAGTTTGTTTGGTGTTAGAGTGATATAGTCATTATTTTTGTTGTTTTAAAACTTAAATATTACAGCGTGTGTGTTTATGTATAATTTAATTTATATGTTTGCTTATAAAATATAAGTGAACATATACTCTCTTATGAATCATATTCCATTAATTTGCTTTTCAAGATTTAACATCCAAGCTTTTTAAACATTTACCTATGCAAAATATATATGGCTTTGAGGAACTAATAAAGTAACTTGGTTGATACTAATTATAATAAATTATGACTGCTAACAATGTGTGTGTGAAGAGATAGACAAACAGACAGACAGACAGAGACAGCGACGGGGAGAGACAAAGGCCTCTTATAACAAATTATATAATAAATTTAAACATCATTTACTACTGAATATTTAGCTACTATAAATTATAGCCACTGCATTGCACTGTGCTGACCGGAGGTGCTGAGTTCTACTCGTGACAGCACCAGAAACAGCGGCTCAATTGCTTTTAAAATTTAAATCTTTTAAAATTATATTTAAGTTGAATTAGTTTGAGTGAATGCAAGCTGGTACTTTTGTGTGTATATTATAGGTGCTGCTTCTTTTGCAACTTCAGTGACATTTATTAAACAAACAAAGTTTGAGAGATAAGACGTATCCAATTACCAACTTGAAGGGGTACTGGGAGTCCTAGCAACCAGCGTGGAAACTGTAAGTATCAATACATATTTATACGAAGTGTTTTATAAATAATTAAGTTATAATATAAAATTAAAATGTTTTGATATTTAGTATTTTATTATAATTTTTAATTTTGAATTTGCGAAGACTTTATTGAATGATTAAAGTATTCTTTAGTCATTGTTATTTGTATTATTACAAAACCTTCAAGTTTTACAGGTCCCTTTTCTCAATGCATATACATGGTGCTAGAAGGTAAGCTTCTATTAATCATACAATTTGCGGTTTTGATACTGGTTTTTTTTTTGCAGAGAAGAATATTCAGTACAAAGCGACTTACATTGGGCTTGACAAACCAGACTGGTAACACACGTACGCACGCACGCCTGGATTAAGACTGTTATTACAGGTTTATAAAGAATAATCCATCAGGTACAAGACTCTGATGAATCTCCACACATAATTATTTCATCTTAAGCTTATAAGAGTCTTCTCGTATGTTCATAAAAAACTCTTAAACTTAAGTTTAACAAAATTACCTGTTTTTTACTCCCGTTTATCTACATTATCCTCCATATTAAACTTCTTATTATCCGGCTTCATTGCTGCTTTCTCAATATCAAATGTATTCTTCACAGTCCCACATGTTAATCCAACTTCATCCTTATCAAACTTCTCCGTAGATTCTTCAGAATATGTGTATCTGTTTATAACAAGTCAGCATATTCCAAGAATGTACACACACGCACACGCACACACACACGCACACTCATGGAGTTCTGTGAAGGAGCCCAGAGCAAGCACAATACACAAAGAAGTAAGAAGGAGACCACATTCCAGAATGCAGCAATTACCCATGCGTTCTGCCAATTCTCACCAAATGGATCCGAAGCTTTGAAGTATAACTGCACTCAAACAACACATATGTTATAAGAAATCTCTCTCTCTCTCTCTCTCTCTCTCATAATATATATATATATATATAAACACACACATGTGTGTGTGTGTGTGTCTGTGTTATATAAATATTGTACCTCATAGCCAATCCATCCAACAGAAGCAATAACTGCAAACGTCAACGCGTTTGTGAATCTTCTGTATAGCTCCAACTTTACAGCTAGCTTCATCGCCTGCAAAACAAGGTCTGTCCATATAATACACACACACACACATATACGTATCAACACACACACGCACACATATATGTATGAACAAGAGAGAGACATACAGTGAGTTTCTCCAGAGTTCTAGAGAGGGAAGAGAATATCCAGAGGATAAAGAAGGCATCAAGCACAGCAACAAGCAGGACAAGCAAGAGCCTAGCCCTGTTGGAGAGCTCATCAATACGTCCCACGTGTTCAACCACGTCCATGGTCTCCAACGCAGTAAAATACGTGGCACCGAGCAATAAAACCTTTGAGCAAATATGTATTATAATATTTAATAACTTAGTTTAACTGAAGTACTGTTTGAGTATAGTAAGAGACAGAGAGAGCTACCTCTCAAGGACATTGTCGATGACACCAGCTTTCACCATATCAAGCTTACACAGAGGCTTGTCCTTGCCAAGTATAATCAAGTAGCTCACCGCAGCTTCATGGACAGCATAATTCGAACCTAATTATCAACAGTGTCTGCAGAATAAAGTGTGTGTCCAAATACATACATTACAAAATAAAATACAATTTTATAGCTTGTCCACAAGCTGCTGCAAAATCCCCTCAAGACGTTCCAGAACAACAACTTTACGTTCTTCCCATTGGTTAACTGTGTTTAAAATGGCAGTCCTTGTTTCCTTGAGTTCATTACCAAGTTTTGAAGCTTTATTTCCTTGTCCTTTCTTTGTCTCTTGTGCATCCTCATTAGTTGCAGGTAGTCCAATGCCTTCATTGTCAATAGCACCACCATGTACTTCTTTGATTACATGGGCCCTGTTACTCATGAACTTATTAAGATAATACCATTTGTTTGTTTCCCTGTTGTTGCCAGAGACTTCATTGTATGCCTTTAGCTTTTTGTATTCTGCATATTCTGCTTTCCACTTATTACGACATGCCTCTGCATCCTTTTTGAAATCTGGAGATTGTGCTGTACAAAATTCAATATTAAAAAGGTTTAAAAAAATAAAAAAAAACTTACCAACAATTTTCGTCTGCACAATTTGCCACAGATTGACTCCTTGTTTTGGGGGTTTGCTAAATTCTTCCAGCAGCTCTTCCCTAAAACAAATGAGGAGCTCCACATGTTTATCCTCCCATCTTGATGCTTCATTTCATCAGGATCTTTCTTTACCTTCTTGAACCCTCCTTCAGCCTTGAGAGGTCTACCACGTCTTTTCTTAAAGTTCTCATTCGGGATCTCCTGCAACACAAATAAAAAAGAAGTAATAAAAATAAAAAAGAGAAACCTGCACATCGGATTCATCAAAAACAAGCGGCAAAGGAGATCGATTGACAGCCACACAGCTGTGGCGCATTGAATGGCAGTACCGTCGATAACCCTAGAGAAGTCTCCACAAGATCATGCACCTCCGCAAATGTTGAATCCATTCCGATAATTAAGGAAAGCCTAATAATAACCTGCAGGTTAAATTATTATACACGTGTTGCTATTTTATGCATGGTAGCCATAACAAAATTGCCCGGTTATTTGGCTACCACCGAAAAAGCCATGTAGGCGCCACATAGGTGCCATGTAGATTTTATATTTAAAATAACCTACAAGTGGAAATCCAAACTGCCGGTAGAATAAATAATTTATTAAAATTTAATTGGTCGGGCAATTAACCACCCGCTAGTGAAAAGTGGGCCTTAACCTTAAAATTACCAGCCAATTCAAAATGAATCTTTTTAAAAATATTTTATTAAATATAATGTCATGACAAATCGTGGCAAACACGTTAGTCACATCAACTTAGTTAAGATTATATCGTACTTGATTGTAGATTAGATTTCTCCAGTTACGTTAAATATCGTAGCTACGATAGGTAATTTTAACTCAACCTTTTAATACATATATAAAAGAAAACCTAGATTAAAAACCCTAGGCTATGGAGGCGCTACAGCTGGTCAATAGTGTGTTCCTAGGTCACAGACCCATTCACAAAAATTTGCAATTCAAATCACGTTTATATTGCTACAACGATAATTGCCAGAGTAAACTCTCTCTTCTTTTAGAAAAGACCATTTAATTATATGTTTATTACAGGTCTTAATATCAATGAAATACAAGAAATATTACCCCATAGGTAAGCTTTCTACGTGCTTTAATAATAAAATTTGAATTTCAAATGGTTTTGTAGGTATCCACTGTTGATGGTGGATAAGGTGGTAGAGCATAAACCTGGGATATCCGCTAAGGCTACAAAGAACGTAACAATAAATGAACCACATTCTTGGGTCATTTTCCAGGCAATCCGATCATGCCTGGAACTCTCATCTTTTCTGTAAGCTCTCTCACACACACAATATACATATATTAGTAACTATAACAGGCAATAACTCAAGTTGGAGGCATAATAATGTTAAAGCAAGCGTCAGAAAGCTTCGCCTTTTTTGATAGTGGAGAACAAAGATTTCATATGCGAAGGCCTGTTATACCTGGTGACACACTATTAATCCAAACAACAGTGGTGGGGATGAAGTCCCAGCACGAGGCAGTTATGAAAGGAGAAGCTTTCGTAGATAATAAACGAGTCGCAGATGGAACTTTTACCACTACACTAAGTAACTTAAATTCCATATCCAATATTCACGATTTGACTATAAGTAAGTGTTTATACATATTATATTCATTAAAAAGATTTTTGTTTTTTAATTATTTTATTCTTGAGATTTATAAACATTAAAGTCATTAAATGATTAAGTCAATTTCACTTTTAAACGTTATCTTATTATTTAGTTAGCCTTCATTTGTGAGAATTTATAAACATTAAAGTTATTAAATCAATTTTACTTTTAACAAATTATATTTTATATAATAGTTTATTTTATTTTATTTTTTTTCATTTTTAATTTTACCCTTGCTGTGCAGACCAACCTGTTGTTCTCAATATTAAACAAATTCAAGAGATATTACCACATAGGTAAGTAAATCAAGATCACGCCACGTATATAATATTTTTTCTATGTAGGTTTCCCTTTTTATTTGTGGACAAAGTGATAGAGTTGAGGAAGGAGGAGCTTGCTATTGGTATAAAACATGTGACTTTCAACGAACCGTATTTCTGTGGTCTTCCAATCATGCCTGAGGAACTCATCTTTGAGGTAGAATACATACCTACACACACTAATAAACACACACACATATGTACACACATTGTGAATAGGCTATAGCTCAAGTGGGAGGAATAGCATTGTTAAAATCGGGTTCAAAAGAGAAGTTCTATCTTACTAGTAAAGAAGGATTTGGTGTTCGGAAGCGTGTTCTACCTGGTGATGTCTTGAAGTTACGGGTGGAAGTGTTAAGAGAAAACTGGGAATAGCTTTTATGGAAGGAACAGCTTATGTAGGCGATGAGATTATCACACAAGGAAAGTTCTCAGCTGCATTGGCTAAGTAATATGTGTTTTAACATTTCATTATTGCTTTTAACTTTGATTTAATAAATTCTTCCTATATATAGAGACATAAACATGTAAAGATTGATAAAACTTGATTATAAAACAAGATTAATAAATATTAAAGAAGTATAAATATTTAGATTAATCCGTGTGAAATGAGAATATGATTTTGTTAAATACTTGTACAATACTATTCTATTATATAATAGTTAATAATACTTAGCTGTGCAGAAACCAGTTATCAAGGCGCTTTACAATCCAACTTTAACTTTTAACAATGCAGTATTATGAAGTTATCACTTAAGTTTGGCTACTTTCAAGAGATAAACACGCATACACACACAGCGTTGAGAGTACATATTTGTCATTTATAACAGTTGTGGTTATTGAATAAAACAAGAGAGTCCCTTATACAAGTTCAACGTTTTTTATCTTTAATATGCCCTTGCCAAGAGAAATGACAAATTATAAATAATGCTCCATTTCATGTTTCATTTAAAAACTACGTACAAATTAAAATTATTAATTCAATATTTTAATATTAATTTTTAAAGGAACGTTATGAAGAACTGTATTAAATAAAAGAAAAAAAAAAAAAAGAAATAACATGTTTATGAATGTTATATTAATTGAAATAAGATAAGTATTGGCATGTCAGCTTTTCAGGTTTTAATCCTTGTTAATGTCTCTTAACCAACCACTGCTACATGAGTCTTACATTGCACACATGTTCTCTCTTTCACACACTCACACACACATGCAACACGAAAAAAAAAAAATGATTAAACTACATACATATAACATTGGTTGTTTATGCTTCTTCATATTAATGTGTAATTATTTTTATTATAAAACTTATTATATACAATTAATAAGTACCGAAAAGACTTATAAAACGAGAGATGGGACATCAACAATATTCTTTAAATTAAAATAAAACTTATTTAAAAGTTTCATATAATATTTCAAACAATGTTTGATATTTAATATATATTTTTATTTAAACAAATCTAAAGTATTAAAAAATTAATGAAATACTCTATTTATGTTGATAATTTAAAAACAGAATTAAATATATGTACGTTTAATTCATAGCAAATTTAATGAAAAAACTAATATAAGTTTTTAATAATTATATTATATTGAGATACACATGGTTAATCGGTTGAGTTATGTTTACGAAAGTTTTCCATCATTTCAATTTCAATAGAGAGATCAAGTTCAATGTCTGTTAAGAAAATGGCAACATATCAAAATATCTTATATTATCACAGCATTCAGTTTCAACTAATTACATTAGTTTTATCAAGTTCAAATTAAAAAATTAAGTAAGCATTTAAGTTTTTAATTAATTCATGTTTTTATTTTACCACACATTATTTTTATGCAAGAGTCGTTTGTTGTGTGTATATCTGTGTACATACATTAAGATATATATAATGAACACACACACACACGCACAAAGGCAATATACATGAACGTTAAGGAATGAATTTATCAAAGATACAAGAATCATAAACTAACCCTCCTCCCAAGAAACACATATAACCTCCTTACTAATCTCTTCACTAACCACCATATTGTCTTTAATTTCCTTACTAATCTCCCGATTACTCTTACTAATCTTTCCGTTCTCTTTCCTTTTGTGGTAAGAAAAAGAAAGTTTATTTAAGAAAAGGAAAATAAGTTTAAACCGCATTTAATTTATAAATACTAACTAATAAAATGTTTGAACATTTATTTCCACATTACAGTTGTACGTGTTAACGTAATATAATAATAATAAAATAATTATTACATTACATCTTAATGTAATGTAATTATACTATGTGGGATAATTACATTAGATTTTTCACTAATTTCTTCATTAAAAACTGATTATCTGTGCTAATCTTTAAAGTTTTACTAATCTTTCTGTTAATGTTGATAACATTTTTCGATCACAAAAAGTAATTTATTAAAGCGAGTAAAACATTATAGTAAATGTTATAATAATAATTTTAATTTTATAAAGATTAAAGTAAAAGTTGAAATGAGTGATTTATTTAGATAGATTTTAAAAAGATAAACAGATTTATATGAAGCTATTAAAGATTTATATATGTATGTGTTATATACATTGTAACATGCATGGCTACGGCATCTGACAATGCTTGCTGCCGTGCTAACTCACTCCTTTTTGTCTTTCTTTTTTTTATAAACATCTTTCATTCCATGACATTAAGAAGCTTATTAAATTAGGTTAAGAATTAAGTGTATATAATTAATCAAGTATTATTATGTCAAGCATTTAAAGTTAAAAACATGGGATAAACTGGTTAAATTGAAAGATTCGAACACATATTTAATATCTTATTAAAAAAAATTAAAATATTCTTTAATATCAATAATTCAAGTAAATTACTTATAAAAACTAAGTTTTCTAATTAATTTCAGGACATCTATTCTACAAGTTTCTACCCAAGTGAATCCTTGTGGCTGCCGATCACTTCTTTTTCATGCACATCTCTTAAGACGTTAGAGACACAAACACACACATATGTATATAAATTCAATATAATAGATACATAACAAATAATAATATATGTAAAAGAGCTGTAACCCAATACACATGGGTACATACATTTCATGTGTATCTATAAATGATACACACATATAGAGAAATTCCAAATTTTTGAATATTTATCAGTATATCTTAATATGCATATGTTTAGCGTATACATATAAAAACATGTGTATCTTAAACTATAGATATACTTTGATATATATAAGTATCTACCTACATTTATACATGTATATCTTGTGATATAGTATGTTTATGTATGTATGTATTATTTATCTATATATATGGTCAATAGTTTAATTATTCGTAATAATACTTAAAAAAGTTTCAAAAATAAAATCTAAATCTAAATTAATGTAATAAAATCAATAATGAAAATTTTCTCATTTGAAAATCTTATAAAGATTTTTGTTTTTTATTTTCTAAAGATTTGTCACAGATGAAAAGATGAGGGTTTAATTTATTTTGGTTTTTCAAAAATCATACTTCTACTTATTGTGTATAAGAGACTTCGACATTTATATCTATAATTTTAAGTTACTTTGACCATTTATATTAACTCATAACTTTCTATAATTTAAGTAGCAACTATTTGTGTGATTACTATTTGCCACTACACACATGGGCCATGCATATGCTGAATGTATAGACATACATAACTATAAGCCAATACACACACACGGACAAATATATTTCACGTCCTGTGAATATCTGTGTGTGTGTGTGAGCGTGTGTATGTGTTTGTGTGTGAGAGAGAGATAGAGAGTTTAATAAAATACAAAGCAAACAACATTAGCGGAAACTATCTTCCATTTCACATCATTCACTTTTAATATATGAGAGTTAAAATAAAAACATAACTGTATATAATCAATTAAAAGTCTTTAATTTATATTTAATATTAATTTTTTAAATTGATATCAGAACTTTATTAAATTAAAAAAATAAAAAGTTCAGAAGTTAAAATTATAAAAAAAAAAATCTCATACTAGCATTTTATATATTACTACTTCAGGTTTATGAATTTCATCTCGATTAATCTATCATTTTCTTTAATTCACTAATCTGTAGGTGTGTTAAGTTTAAGTTGTAGTATATCAAACATATGCATATGACTTATACGTAAGTCAATGAACATCTCTCTTATGTGTGTATATATATCATGTGTTTGTGTAGTTGTGTGTGTGTTTGTGCGACACTGTGTGTCGCACACTCTTTTGTACATGTTTGTCATTTACATTAAATTTCTGATTTTATTATCATTAAGAACTCATTACACTAGTTTCATTAAGTTAAATTTAAAAATAAAAATGTAAAGAATCAATTCAAGAGCATTTAAAATTCACCTTCAATTTGGGCACGCTTGAAAAAGAGAGTTTAACATATAACGTTTTGAATTATTTCATGTTTATGAATAATATCTTAATTAAAATAAAATCAGTTACTCATTATAGAAATCTAATATTTAATAGTTACTTCTACATCCTCTCCTTTAAAATTATTGATAGGCAAACATTACTTCTATTATTGTGTGTATGTGTGTGCACATACATACATTAAAATATCGTATTTAATGTAGTTATATTATTTTTATGACATATTAACCATTGAATGATATTTACTACTTTTACTAATCTTCTGTGGTAAACTCAGTTGGACTATTCGCATTTATATTTATTAATTAATTACTTATTGTTTTAAATAAAAAATGCATTGTGTGTGTGTATCTATCTATATATATATGTATATATAATATACAAGCTCTCTCTCTCACACACACGCACACTCACTCACTGATATTTATGTTTTATATCCCTTGAATGCGATTAGATGCAGTAATTAGTTCTAATTTATAATTTAAAAGGGTTTGTTTATTTACTATTTTTTTATCAAGTTTCTATAATATAGAAGGTATAAAAAAATTAATCGGTGTGCATATTAAAATGAGCGTTTTTAGTGACTTTCATCAGAATTGTACTGACAATTTTATAAAATTCCTTTTATGTTTAAACTTTTTAAAGTCATACTAATCCTTGTTATTGTTCCTTAACACGATCTTAAATATGCCCAGAGTTAAATTAATTAACTTAACGAAGGTAACAGTCATGGTGTTTTTTATTTTTACTTTTAATAAACTTTCAAATTAAAAATATATTTTGATTTGATAACTTTTCTTAATAAATACCGGGTAAGCCAAAACTTCGCGATGGGTTACATGTGTTACTTTCATAAAATAAATACGAAGGTTTGACATGCATTAAAATAAATAATAAATATAAAAAGAAAGAAAAGAATATTGTTATCTGGATACTCTAAATGTTTAACTTCCACCTTAAACAACTTACACACAGTTTAACCTTTACTTAAACAAGTCATTGCTACAGAGTATATCTTTACTGTGTAAGGTCTCTCTCTCACACACGCGCGCACTAACTTCTGTATATAAAAATACAGATGTACGAGTTGTACTGCTAGTGCTGTGTATCTATTCATTTTTACGAGGGGGCAGAGAGTCGCCATATATGCAACATCACCTACCATTTCGTTCAGTTGGTTCATATTAGTTTAAAAACGATTATGTATATAACGTAAATGAAATTTACAATATTTTCTTTTGATATAATTTTTTTAATTGAAAAAACTATTATATACTATTAATAATTATTGTGACAAAACAAAATAGATTCATAACAGTAGGTGGCAATATGCTCCGTGCCCTTATTCAGTTAAAAAATCACGTTCTGAAGTCTACTTTAAAAAAATAGAAAAAAATATATCAGCTTTTACTCATAAACTAATTAAAATTAAATTTTTACATATTTATTTCTACATTGTTCTCTAAATCTCTCGTCTAAACTATTGGGTGGCGCATTACTTTTAAACCTTACGTGGTTAGGAATATGTAATTGCTTTATAATTCTTAATATAATGTAATTATATTATATGGCATAAGCTAATCTCTTCACTGAGCACTATATTATCTTGGCTAATCTCTTATGTTATTGTGGGCTCCCTAAAATTTTTGCTATTACAATAACATTTTGATGACAAAATAGTAAATGTTATAATAGTGAGTAATTTAATTTTATAGAGATCAAAATAAAGATG
The DNA here is from genome assembly GCA_003024785.1 of Selaginella tamariscina. NCBI lineage: Eukaryota > Viridiplantae > Streptophyta > Lycopodiopsida > Selaginellales > Selaginellaceae > Selaginella > Selaginella tamariscina. Next base: position 59,212 of record PUQB01000897.1, on the reverse strand, counting down.
AAATGTGATTTGTTTAGATAAATTTTAAGAAGATAAAACAACTATATAAGAAGTTATTAAAGTTTTACATATGTATATGTTAGTACCATATAACATTATAACATGCCCTAATGTACTTGCTCCTTTTTATAACATTCCATGGCATTAAGAATCTTATTAAATTAATTCTCGTTAAGAATAAAGTTTATATAATTAATTAATATTATTAATTTAACTATTTAAAATTGAAATCCTAGGAGACTTTTAGGGACGACTAAACAATATCTTATTAAAGATTTTAATATATTCTTTAATTAATAATTCTTACAACTTATTAAAGATTTTTAAAAATTCTTTAATCTCAGTAATTAAAGTAAATAAGTTTCTAATTAAGTTTATGTTACGACAGCAATATAAATTCAATATATAGATACATACCATATAATATATGTAAAGAGGCACATACATTTCGTCTGTATCTATAAATATAGGAATGTATATGATACAGAAATTTATTTTTTTGACTATTTATCAGTATATATTAACAATAGATATACCATGCATATCCTCAGAATAATATTATGTAGGATTGCATTATAAGAAAAAAACATGTGTACATTAATCTTAAAGACATACTACTTATATACATTTTTGATATATATAAAGTATATATATATCTTGAAATATAGTGTGTGCATGTGTGTGTGTGTATCCAACACTAAAAAAGAAGAAGTTCAAAATCTAAATTAATATCAAAGAAAATCTCAAAGAGTAATGCAAATCTTCTCATTTATAAATTCCCATAAAGATATTTTGTATTTCCAAAGACATTTCAAAGTGAAACGATGGTTATGGAGATAGGCAAGAGGGTTTCATTTACTTTATATTTTTTTAAATCATTATTATACAAGCGACTTTAACATTTAGATATATAATTTACATTAATAAGGAGTTAGTTTGACCATTTATATTAACTCATAACTTATCCATTTAAATTAACAACGACTTCATTTACAACTTTATACATTGAAATATCAATAAAAATAACTATATAGCATGTCAGAGAGCACTTGCAAATGGTAAACACGCACACGTACACACACAAAGGTATACCTGAATATGCTGAATGTATAGGACATACTACGCATACAATATATAGAAACACACGGACGAATATATTTCACGTCCTATAAATATAGAAACAGATGTAACACATTTGTACACATGCATGTAATGTGTTGGTTAAGAGATATTAATAAGGATTAAGACCTGAAAAGCTGCCATGCCAATTTACTTAACTTTTTCTATTAATATAACATTCATAAACATGTTATTTATTTAATAAAGTTCTTCCTCGTCCCCATTAAAAGTTAATATTAAAATATTTGAATTAATAATTTTTATTTGTACTATGGGGCTTCTTTAAAAGTTAATTTTAAAATATTTGAATTAATAATTTGTATTTGTACGTAGTTCTTAAATGAAACGTGAAATGGAGCATTATTTATAATTTGTGATTTCTCCTGGCAAAGATAAAAAACTTTGAACTTGTATAAGAGACTCTCTTGTTTTATTCAATAACCACACGACTGTAATATGTACTCTTCCAGACACAAACAACGCTGTGTGTGTGTGTGTGTTTATCTGTACAAACAAGCTTGAAAGTGGCCAAACTTTAGTGATAACTTCATAATACTGCCTGTAATCATAATAATTAAAATTTTATTTCCAACAGGAATTTCGTGTTTTAATGAAAATATATGAATATATATAAAATATATTAATATATATATAAAGTGTACGTACAAAGCGTGAAAACTGCGCATTTTATATACTTATATATTAAATAATATGCATGCTTATTACAGAACCGCTACTGCTACATGAGTCTTACATTACACACATGTTCTCTCTTTCACACACACAGACACACACACGGAAAAAAGAAAACATACATATAACATTGGTTGTTTATGCTTCTTCGTATTAATGTGTAATTACTTTTATTATAAAACTTATTATATACCAAAAAGACTTTTAAAAGAAGAGATGGACATCAACAAGATTCTTGAAATTAAAATAAAACTTATTTAAAATTTTCATATAATATTTCAAACAATGTTTGATGTTTAATATAAGTTTTTATTTAAACAAATCCAAAGTATTAAAAAAATTAATGAAATACTCTATTTATGTTGGTAATTTTAAAATAGAATTAAATATATGTACATTTAATTCATAGCAAATTAAAATGACATAACTAGTATAAGTTTTTAATAATTATATTATATTCTGATACTTATGGTTAATTGGTTGTGTTATGTTTATGAAAGGTTTTTCCATTTCAAGTGAGAGATCAAGTTCATAAGAAAATGGCAACATATAAAAATATCTTCTATTATCACATCATTCAGTTTCAACTAATTATATTAGTTTTATCAAGTTCAAAATAAAAATTAAGTACCTATAATTAATTAAAAAGTTAATTCCTATTTAGCTTTTTAGATAACTAACATTCTGAGTAGAATTTACTTAAAACAATAGAATTGATACTAGCATTTAAGTTTTTAATTAATTCATGTTTTAGTAAAATTCATTTTACCACACATTTGTTTTATGCACGACTTCTATTTTAAACCCTTAAGAATCGTTTGTGTGTATATGTGTGTACACACACACGCACAAAGGCAATATACATGAACGTTAAGGAATGAATTTATAAAAGATACAAGAATTCTACAAAAGAATGTCAAACATAAACTAACCCTCCTCCCAAGAAACACATATAGCCTCCTTACTAATCTCTTCACTAACTACCATATTATCTTTAATCTCCTTACTAATCTCCTGATTACTCTTAATCTCTCCGTTTCTGTGCTTGAGCCTCTTTCCTTTTGTGGTAACCTGATATATATATGTATATCTATATCTCTATATATATACCAAACTTCCGTTTTGTAGATATGCACTGCTTTATCATTTCTTCTTCTCCACTCTTTACATGTCTCCATAAACGTTTAATATCAGCTAATCACAATGGTTTTAGTATAAACTCTTTTTCTCCCTCTGCTAAACACCTGATCATAAACATATCAATCACTATATATCATATATTATACGTACTATATATTTAATATTTTCATACATAATATATATTCTATATAAGTGTGTGTGTGTGTGTGTGTGTGAGAGAGAGAGAGAGAGAGACAGACAGACAGACGAGGCAGCTCTGCTGTTCCAGAAGATGCCATAGAGGAACCTAGTGTCATGGAATGCTATGACAATGCATATGAATAATGTAAATTAAATTCACAATGTTTTATTTTACTATAATCTTCTTTATTAAAAACTGTTATATACTATTAATAATTATTGTGACGAAACAAGGCAATTATTATCCTCCTAAATAGTTATCTATATACTAAAATTTTTTTTAGCTTACGCCAGTGAATTCTGCAGTATTAAGTTAAAGCAAGTTGTCTAGCTCTATGTTGTATATCACATCCAATTCACATATTGACATTTGGACATATATAAAAAAATTGTATGGAAAAGAGTTATTGCATGTTGTAAAACCAAAATTCATTATGAAAACTAACAAATTACCCTTAAGGAGGTCGAATCTTACTTTTATGACTTTTGTAAAGTTTTGTAAAGTTTTTCAGCTCTATGTTTTTCATCATCTCCAATTTACAAATTGTAGTTCGAAATTGTACAAAAAAAACTAGATGAAAAAGAGTGATTTTGCATTACGCATGTGGATTGAAACCTTTCTTATCTGTGTAAAGGATATAAAGCTTTCTTCATGTATTTGCTTGTGTTGTTGCATCTAAGAGTTGGAATCTGACTTTGATTGGGAGCAACTATCATATTCATAGCAAACATACAATAATGCAATTACACGCTAAAAAAATCAGGCAAAGCAAACAAATATAACTATCATGTAAAAAACATGTGCTAATAGACTTAGGCCTTTGAATTTGAACATGACATTCTCATATAGTATTAGAATATGGTATACGGATTTGCTATATGGCATTGGAATATAGAATACGGCATACGACATTTTGCATTAAAATACGGCATACGGCATTGGAATATGGCATCACTTGGTATACAACATTGGAATATGACATACTGCATTTTGCATTGCAATATGGCATATAGCAATGGCATTATAACACAACATATGGCATACGGCATAAAGCATTTTCGGATTGTAATACGAAATATGGCATATGGCATACGACATGTTACAACCTTTCCCTCTCCCCTTAAGTTAATTAAGCAAAGGGCCAATTGGTGTTTATGAAAGGATCGATGGTCACAATGACCCATGTCTATTTAGATCTTTTTGCCCATATATTCTACATATTTCACAATCTTTACCCAAGTAGTCAACCTACCAAGTTAGAACTATGACACTTTCTATCCATTTGAAAAGTGGATGCCCTCATTTACGAACTCAAGAGTTGCTACTATACCTTCCTCCAAAAGGCGTAGCTCAGAGGCATTTCTACTTACACATGGCTCGCACCTAGCTTAGAGGCGATTCACACGTTGTGTGACCACATGTCTGTACTCACATCACATGTCAATTGGGCTAAAGGCGATCTTAAAAACGCATGGTTCTAACCTGATGGGTGATTACCTGGATAAAGATTGTGGGATATGTAGATAAAAAGACTCAAGCGGACATGGGTCATTATGATCAGGGGCCTCTCATAAACACCAATTAGCCCTTTGCTTAATTGGCTTAAAGGGAGAGGGAAAAGTTGTGACATTTGATATCAAAACCAAGCTTTAGGGGTTATGTTAAAGACTTGGTATTGCTCACATAAGGAATTAATGCTGAAAGGCCACTTGGTGGCCATGTGTTAGCCTCCGGGTTAAAACTCTAACACAGCATTTGGCATTGGAATTTGGCTTTACACCTATTAACACAACATATGGCATGCAAACCACATAACATTGATACACAACCCAATCACATAATAAAGCACATTCACATGATTAATCTTAATTGAATTGTTGTCCGTGCTTGTGCTTCTCTAAAAGCACCCTAAAAAACCCCCCTAGCCCTAAAACCCCTCCCACACCCTTGGGGTAGTCGAGTTTGTACCCTAATAAAAAAGTCCTCTAGGTTGAGAATTTTGTGCCTAGGATAGGAAAAAGAGGGGAACCCTAAACCCTAAACCAGTAAATTAAAGTTAAAATGTGTGTATATGTAAACACATATATAGATATATACATATACATACATGTGCACACACACATCTCTCTCTATATGTGTGTATATATATAAGTTATGAAAAATGACTATAATTGCTGTGAAATACAAGAACTTATAACAAATATAATGTTTAATTAATATTAAATATGTTTGAGAATAACAGAATGTAGAGTCGAAGGAGACCATATATATTTTCACGAGTATATAGATGAGGCAATTATAAATTTCTATTATATATACCTATTAAGTTCATTAGGTTATAAATGTATAGCTTGTCATTATATGTAATGTAGTATATGTATACAAATATATATACTGCATATAATGTTTATATATATATATATATATCTAGCATGCTACTTGATTATTGAAATATATACTCAGATGCTTTAATAAATAATATGTAAGATATATATGATATAACCGTGTATAAATATGTTACATATTCATAGGACGTGAAATATATTTGTCCGTGTGTCTATGTTGGCTTATAGTTCTTTTATATATCATATATGTACATGGTATGTATGTCTATACATTCAGCATATGCATGTTACCTTTGTGTGTGTACGCGTGTGTGTGTGTTTACTATTTGCCAAGTGTTTTCTGAGATGTTTTATAACATATTTCAATGTACAAAGTTGTTAATGTTAATTTAAATTATAGATTTAAATTCTTAAGTTACGAGTTAATATAAATGGTCAAAAGTAACTCACTATAAATATAAGAAAAATAAAATTAAACTGTCCGCATACACATTTTTGATTCGCGACGACAAATCTTTATAAAATACAAATGAATCTTTATAAGATTTCATAGACTTTTTTTGAGGTTTTTTATTATATTAATTTAGATTTTTAATCTTCTTCTTTCTAAAATTTTTTAAAATCTGAATATTATGAATACTTAAGCTCACTTTCCACTAACGGGTGGTTAATTGCCTCAACTAATCAAAATAAAAGAAATTATTTATTTTATCGGGGTTTAGTTTTTCATTTGCTAGTTATTTATAATTTATAATTTACATGGCACCTACATGACACTTATGTGGCGCCTATGTGGCTTTTTCGGTGGTAATTTAATAACCGGGCAATTTTGTTCGGTTAATATGGCTACTGGGCATAATTAAATGACACGTGTATCAAAATTAATAAATTAGGTTTTGATTTTTATAATAACTAATTAAATAAAATTGTGCATAACTAATTTATTTTTTAATTCAATTAATCATTCTAATGGAAAAGCACAGTGGTAGTAATAATTAATGATGTGACATTATTTTAATTTACCACCACCTGCTAGTGGAAAGTGGGCCTTAAATTATTGCATCTTATTATATATATACATCAAGGTATATATTATATCAAGGAGGTATATGTATATCCACACACACACACAATATCAAAATATATAAATGTATAGATGTAGATATATATCTAAGTATATGTATATAAGTAGTGTACAATGTGAAAACATAATTTTTTTTATGTATACCTTAAACATATCCATGAGTATATCATTAAGATACACTAATAAATATTAAAAAAAATATTAAATTCCTCTATATATGCAAGTTGTAACTAAAATGTGCATGGCTATAGTCCCATTTCCTAATAATTAGCAATTTTAATTATTTAATTAGCATTTTCTAAATTAAAGGAATATTCTTTAGAATATATGTTTGAAAATAGAATATCTTTTAGAATATTCTATTTTGTATTCTACCCTTTAATAAATTATAACATTCATTGAACAAAAATTAATAACATTATAAAAGTAGAAGGTATTAAATTATATAATATATTGCTTAATATAACAATTAAGGAAGAGCATAAGAGGTACATTATATAAATATTGATGTTGTTATTAAAATATTAATATTTAAATATAACATTATTAATTAAAAATTTGTAGTAATAAATATATATATAAAATCCTATAATAATATGAAGATGGATCCTATCTTCTGAAAGTGTTACGAGCATTTCCACGATTGACTGCTGCAAGAAGAAGTGTTGTCAGATGGCAGACCGGAATGAAATTACCCAATGTAGACATGTCTTTCGTACGCTCACCCAAAAGCAAAGGCATGAGTTTGTATATGCTGCACTAACTGGGTGTATTGATGGAATGGCCTCGGACACAGGTTATCAGAGTACATCCATGGTATTTAATAAGGTGGCCATCTGCTTCAAAGCTTGGTACAGTATATACGGGATCCCAAAGACCACGTTCTACCGTCGGAGGGATGAGTGGCTAGATGGAGCGCGAACCTCAGTACATGGGAACACTGGCTTGGTCAAAACCCGCTCTCACATTATGGCAGCCATAGAGATACTCAAGGCTTTTGTGGAAGCAAATGCAGACAGGATGCCTCACAAATGCCGAACCACAAATGCAGGGGTCAGGGAAAATCTCAAGGTTTTGCCTTCAATCTACACTCAATTGAAGCTGTGTGAACATGTGAACAAGTGCCTCAGTTTGATGGGGCTGCAAGCAATCTGCACTGGTACCTTCAACAACATATGGAATACTCATTTTAAGGATGTGGAGATTGCAAAACACTCTAGCTTTTCCAAGTGTGACACTTGTACATCATTGAAGGCTGCAGAGGCTTGTGCAAAAACCTTGGTGGAGATCACTGCCATTCAAAAGAAGATGGAGGCCCACATGATTGCACAACAAACTTGCCGGTCTCAGTACTATGCACACCGCATGCTTTCTGTGTCACGCCCATCAGAGTACCTGTGCTTGATCCATGACAAGATGGATCATTCAAAGACCAGCATTCCAAAGCTCTTTGCAACACCAAAGTGCCTTGGAAATGTCATGAAACTTCCGATTTCATTGACAGGTGTGCTAACACATGGACACGGTTGTGAGTCATATGGACACTTTTCACTTCCACATTGGTCTAGCGACTCCAATTTCACTATTGGGTCGTTGGCCATGTGTTTCAGAAACCTTGAAGCCCACTCACAGACAAGTCCTATCAGTGATCTCAAAGTGAAGAAACAACACCTTCAACCTTTACATAATGCTCTCATGAACACGTCTGCACTTGAGGCTACTTGGGAATATGAGAGGCATTGTCAGCAACCTGCACAAAAAACAGATGGCCCTGTTGAGAGTTCAGGTTCAGTGGAGGGATCTAGCTCAAATAGTGTACATGTGTCCTCAACATCAAATAAGCTTCCTCGTCATTTGCTTTTACAGATGGATAATTGTGCAGGCGAGAACAAAAATAGGTAAATCATTTTACTTAAGGGTTTCTTAAGTTCATACTTACTTTTATTTTCTAGATATGTTGCTAGCATACTTGTCAATGCTTGTTGCCAAAGGTTGTGTTTGAAACAATCACGCTCAATTTTCTTATGGTTGGTCACACTCATGAAGATATTGATGCGTTCTTCAGCAAGGTCTCTAACTCTACAAAAAGGACAAATGCACTACCTTTACCGCATATGATGAATCTTTTGAAATTGCATCTCCAAAAAAAGTTGTGCTTTTTGTGACTGAGGTGCCAGACTTCAAAAAATTTCTCAAGGAGTATATAAAAGAGGGGAGTGATTCTTTAGTTGGTCACCTTGTGCCGCTACAATTCTTTCTCCATACGAGATGGTATACACCTATTATGCAGTACAAGTTACGGCCATCAGAGCAGGAGTGGTTACCGAAAGAGGGGTTAATGCTCTTCAAAAGTGGAGAGAATGGAAAGCCACTTCTCCCAGAAGGATAACCAGACCCTATTCCATTGAGTGCCCAGCTCAAGGAACAAGAGGTTATTATTGATGGCATCAAAAAATATGTGGCATGGGTTCAAAAATCGATGCCAAAGAATTCTGATAAGGCAACTGGTTACTCAGAACTATATAAGCATGTGGTTGACTATTGGGAGACTATTGTTCGAGAGTTGGAAGGGCCTACTATCACAAATACAGAATTGCAACACCTTTTTTGGCCTAAAACAAGGTGGCGAGAGGAGATTGAAATGACATCACTGAGCACAGACGACATAGAAGCCAGTAGTGATGTGGAAGTGCAAACCCACACTTTGTTGGACAAAGGAACCAAAAACCTAAAGCATACTTTGATTGTTGCCAGGATCTTCAAAAACTAATGATGGTTCTCATTACTCCAGATGCGTCATATAATCAGCCTATTTGGATGGGTCAAATTATCGACACACCTGAAGTAATCACAAAAAATAGTATTGTTAAGGTTGCATGGTTCAAACCACAAAAAAAGCGACACGAGAAGGAGAGCGAAAGATATAATGGATGCCTAGAGAAAACATGGTCTCCCAATCAAAAAGACCCAGCATGTTTTATAAATGTTAAATCCATTCAATATGATGTTAAGAAGCGTTGATAAAGTCACGATTAACAAAACTGCAAGGAATGTATGTTTTCTGAAGCTTAAAGCAATTACAAAATTATAAAATATCATATTTAATATTCATAATTATTATAAACTCTTTAATAACAGTACCAAATTGTTTTACTTAACTATATAAATTTAAAAAATGATATGGAAGATTGACTATCCTCTTGCTGAAACATGTAGGGGAAGATCTGCAACCCATGAATCGCCTTTTTCTTTTAATAAGACCAATGCAAGGAACTCTTCAAATATGAGTTGTTCTTTCGGGTTGTTATTATTGAAATCCAATCCAGAATATGTTGAACCATCTTGCCGTCTTAATTCAGATGTTCGCCACCTCACGAGGGATCCAAGATGCAAAGTGCCATTAGGTGAACCTCTGTCACAACTACACCCACGAAGTCGGACCCTAGTTTCTCTTCTGACACTGCTTCCATTGGATTTTATAGCTGTGATGATGCCTCTCCCAACCTCAATCTCATGAAGAAAGAGAATCACCTCATCCATCACAGCAGGCAAGCCATCATCTGAAAAACTCGTGCTACTGTTTGTTTATGACTCTGTATATTCTGTGTCAGCCTTGACTTCATCCAAATTCCATAATACAGGAAAACCCTCCTCAAATTCCATTCCAGGAACCTCAACATGCTTGAAAATGGGTTCACCCATACGTACACACAATCCTTGGCAATATTGTGACATGATGCATTATCATCTCGAACTTCCACAGTTCCAGTGCCAACTATCTCGTTGTTCCGAAGAAGACATACTTTATCTCCAGTATTATACATATTGTCTTGCACATAAAAAATTGTGTTATTTATGATATCTGTTTAATATTTATTAAAGAAAATCATAACTGCAATTGCTTAATAATATGCATGTGCAATAATACATAATTATATATAAAATAATATCTCATGCTTTATTAATATAACTGATGAGCGGGATTAATCCTGCCGCAGACTCTACCCCTTCAGAGTGAGTCAGCGGATTAATCCCGCCGCCGACTCTACCCCATCGAAGAGAGTCGGCGGGATTAATCCCGCCGCCAACTACCCCGTCGGAGAGAGGCGGCGGGGATTAATCCCGCACGGGCTCCCTCAGACGAGGAAGTACCAGCGGGATTAATCCCGCTGCAGACTCCCTCCGACGAGGAAGTAGCGGCGGGATTAATCTCGCCGCGGGCTCCCTCCGACTAGGAAGTACCGGCAGGATTAATCCCGCCGCCGGATCTTCCTCGTCTGTGAGAGTCGGTGGATTAATCCCACCGCAAATTCCTCCGACGAGGAAGAGGGGGCGGGATTAATCCCGCCCACAACACTGAAGACGGAGAATAGGCGGCGGGATTAATCCCGCTCACAACTCTGACGATGGGGAATAAGCGGCGGATTAATCCCGCCCACAACTCTTTCCGAAATTATGATTTCAAAGAGATTCGGGATGAATTTTACCCACAAATATTTAAAACAGGGAAGTGGTGGCGAAATTAATTCCGCCACCCTTCTCTGCCTCTTAAAATGGTTGGCGAGATTAATCCCGCCGACAACTCTTTCTAATAAATTCAAGTAAATCATTATCAGTTGAGAAAGTTATCGGCGGGATTAATTTCGTCGCTCTTTTAAAGAGGCGGAGAAGCATTGCCCGAACTAATTCTGCCATAGCTATGAAAGAGATGGTGGCGGGATTAATCTCGCCACCTCTTCAAAGAGGCGAAAAAAATGGTCGGATTAATCCCGCCTCCCCGGCTAACCGAGAATACTAAGTTAAAAGTATATTTAAACGGGATAAATCCCTAACAGAATATATGTAATCCTAATGCATTCCTAAATCCCTAAATTAAAATTTAAGAGAGAATGTAAGAGAGTGAATCTTTATAAATATATCTAAATTTGTTATAATACTTACTTGTAAACAGCACTGAAGGCGCCGTGCTTTCCTATAAACAATAGCGCACCCAATTTAATGTCGCTCCTGAGCTGATCACTAAGAAGAAAAAAGAAAATCTGAAGAGTGAAAATGAAGAAACCCTTGCCAGAGAAAGAACCAGATCTGAATTTGAGTGGGAAATTAAATGTATTTTCAAATTTACATATCAGATTGATAATACTTATATCAGAAATTCGAAATTTTTGAAATAACAGAAAATAAAATTTAAGATGAGTTGAAACAAATAACCGACAGTCTGACATATATACTCTCCAATTCCAATGAATGTTTTAAAATTGCATTTAATGTGATTCAAGTGCTTCAAGCTGTTTAATATTACGAAATTTTGTAATTATTCTACATTCTTAATATTCAAGTATATATTATTAAGTTTATATTATATATATATACACACTAATACAATAAATAAATTGATATATTATTATGTATCATTTAAAATATATTCATAGTCTATTTATTATTATTATTTTCTTAATTACTTGAGTAATTAATTTACATTTCCTACTATTAATGGGATATTCTTTATTATTTTCTTAATATTCGAAGAAATTTCCAATATTATACCTAATTATCATAATTAAATTAGTCTTATATTATTATCTCAGTAATTATTCGTATATTTAATGGGATTTTCTCAATTAATTTGTTATTATTTCAAGAATATTCTAGTGTTAAACCTTATTATCAATATTAAATTAATATATATTATTAAAACTATATATGGCTATATATTAGATAAAATCATATATTATTATGTATAATTTAAAATATGTTTATAGTGTGTATATTAATATTATTTTCTTAATTATTCGATGTTTGTTTTGCACATATTATATATAAACACAATCATAAATTTATATATACATGTGCACACGCATTAGAAGCACTTACAGAGACACATATGTACACACATGCACATTGCCCTAAACCAAACTTGAGAAATTATATGTTGCTTCTTTATTGAAAAACATCATGTTCAACGCATGTATGATTTATATGTATTCAGTGTGTGTGTATGTAACACATTGAATTTACACATGTAATATATATGTCTGTGTGTATACACGTGTATGTATATATTGTACTAATATAATATGCAATGTGTACGATTTTCATTTGTTAACACTCTATCTCTTCTCTCATACATACACAGTGTCACCATGCATAATCCCTTCTCTCATACATACACACCATGCATAATCATGATCCATAATATGTAGCATGTCTCTTCTCTCATACATACACACCATGCATGATCCATAATATGTACTGATGTTACAATATTATGTAATATGTATAATGTATATCTGTGTATAACACTCACTCCTCTCATACATAAACACCATGCATGATCCATTCTAACCCTAAACCCTAAACCCTACATTGAATTTACACATGTAATATGTATGTATGTCTGTGTGCATACACGTGTGTATGTATATGTACTAATATATCCAATGTGTATGAATTTAATTTTTAACACTCTCACTCTTCTCTCATACATACACACCATGCATGATCCATGTAAATATGTATTGTCTCTCTTTTCTCAAACATACACACCATGCATGATCCATAATATGTATTGTCACTCTTCTCTCATATATACACACCATACATGATCCTGTACTTTGTCTCTCTAAATATGTATGTATGTCTATGTGTATAATACTATGTGTGTATATATGTATCGCTGCATGTGAAACTTTAACACTCTCATGGACCCTTGGATGATATTTATTCTTGGGGTGTATGTGATATACTCACGCACACGCACACTGATAATATAATGAAAGAATATTCATTTAGGGCGAATCTATAATTTATTCTTTTTAGGGTTTAAGTATATTCTTAAAAAGAATATTTGATTAGAGTTAATATATTCTATTCCTTTTAGGGTTTTGGTATATTCTTAGGGTTTTGGTATATTCTTAGGGTTTGTAAGGTGGCGGCGGCGGCAGCGAAATCTCCTTCTCTCTCACACAGGTGAGATCTCTCTCTCTCACACGCACACTCCTCTGCGTTTATTTGTGATATTTATTTATTTTTATTCACATATATATTTATATGTGTGTGTATCTTAATAATATAATTTAGATCTCTATCTCTCGCACACACACGCACACTCGTATACATATATATACACAGATATATATATAATTATATCTCTCTCTCTCTCTCTCTTCTCTATAGATCTCTATCTTTTGCACACACACGCACACTCGTATACATACACACACACACACACACAACACACACACACATAATATATATATATATATAATATAATATATCTCCTTCTCTCTCTCTCTTCTCTATAGATCTCTATCTCTCGCACACACACGCACACTCGTATACATATATACACACAGATATATATATATATCCTCTTTCTCTCTCTTCTATATAGATCTCTATCTCTCGCACACACGCACACTCGTATACATATACACACACACACAGATATATATATATATATATATATATTCTATTTTTTATCTATATATAGTGTGTGTGTGTGTATCTGTATAATTTTATTGATTTGTTAATTGTATCTCTCGCACACACACGCACACTCCTGTATATATGTGTGTGTGTGTGTGTTTGTTTATCTGTATGATTTATTTGTTTCACACATGCATACACACGATATACATACACACACACACACACACACACACATATATATATATATATATATACCTATGTATACATACATATATGTGTACCAGTATCTATATAATCTGTATATATCTTGTGTGTGTGTGTGTAGCGGCGGGATTAATCCCACTGCTATATAATTAGCCACTTGGTGGCAGGATTAATCCCGCCGCGTACGCATGCCCTGCGCGGAATCGGGCGGGATTTATCGCCGCCATTGGCCTGCCTGAAGGGCCTAGGCGGCGGGATTAATCCCGCTGGATTCCACACAGGGCATTGGCGTCCGGGCGGGATTAATCCCGCCGCGTACGCATGCCCTGCGCGGAATCGGGCGGGATTTATCCCGCCGCCATTGGCCTGCCTGAAGGGCCTAGGCGGCGGGATTAATCCCGCCGATTCCACGCAGGGCATTGTCGTCGGGATTAATCCCGCCGCTAGGCCCAGTGAAGGGCCTGGGCGGCGGGATTAATCCCGCTGCCCTGCGCGGAATCGGGCGGGATTAATCCCGCCGCCAAAGGCCTGCCTAAGGCCTAGGCGGCGGGATTAATCCCGCCCGATTTCGAGCAGGGAATTGGCGTCCGGCGGGATTAATCCCGCCGCATAGGGACCGAGTGAAGGCCCTGGGCGGCGGGATTAATCCCGCCGAGCCTTCAATGCCTGTTGGAGGAATGAATCCCCCACCCTTCCTTTTTTCTCCATTGGTGAGTCGGACCAATCCCAAACGTTTCTGTCTGAGACGTAGAAGGTTTACAACATACCAATGGAGGACTGGGAAGGGTGGGATTCATTTAACCATCCCTTACATGGTGGGCGAGATTAATCCCGCCTCCTTTCTGGAGTCACTGAAGGGGTGTGAAATAAATCCTGCCCAGTTCTCTCTGAGACCGAGAAGGGTGGCAAGATTAATTCCGCACTCCCGTTCAAGGCCTCCAGAAAGGTGGCGAGATTAATCCCGCCCACTCTTTCAGGAGGCATTGAAGGGGTGGCGAGATTAATCCCCGCACCTTCCATGTGAATATATATGTGTATTAGTATATATAAGTTGCATATCTCATTTTATTTACTTTTATCATCTTATCATAATATTTCGAGTAAAAGCTAGGAAACTATGTAAAACTGTCCAGAGCTCACATTTGTGGTGGTTCTAAAACGAAATGTTATCTTTCTTTTGCACTAGCACAAAGTGAGCTTTGGACAGTTAATTCGTCTACTTCTCTCTGTGTATTATTTTTGTATATTCGGGTTTATACAAGTGTGTGTGCGTTTTTATATGATTTGTATTCATAGTGTATTATTTTGCAGAAGGACGATTTATTAAACAAGGAGATCGAGTCATTAGTATGGAGTCGTCGTCAAATTCTGGGTAAGAATTAAAATAAAATCTGTTATACTCGGATACTTGAACTAATCATTTTTGTATTCAGATGTGGAATTGAGGTGACATTAAAGACAGAGCAGGAGAAGAGATGGGCAGGGGGATTCTGGAATCAACTTGGCCATATTTTAAACTAAACGGGAAGCGCATTGGAACAACCATGGTTGCTGTCAAAACCTCTGTCACATCGCATGGACAAGCAAAACAATGGAAAGTGGGTGTGCTAGTCAAGCATCCGAAAGCATGCTGTGAACCCAGATTGAACGATGCTCGACACATATGCCTTGTTCCATCCAATGTCACGTTCTCGGATCCAGAGGTCGTCAGTTACAACATTAATTTCGGGTGGTTTTGTCGACTTGTGGATAATGACGTTCACGTGTTCACTAATGATGTTGACCTTGGAGTTCTTCTTCAACTCAACGAAAGCCCATCTATGGAGGGGATCCATCTGGATGTCTACTTCGAAGATCTTCAGACTCATCGAGTAGGTGTATTGTCAGGAGATATTGCTTCACAATACAGAAAATCAGCAAGTGGAGCAATCGTCCCTCTTCACATTGAAGAAGAAACAGCGACATCATAAAGGAGATTGAGAGGGTGGCTTGGTCTCAGGTTCTTTACAGATCACGTTCAATTTGCTTAGAAATTTCGGGAGCTGGAAGAGTGTGCCGAGAACATAGAACAGCATCAATCGGGGATCACACATGTTGATTCGGATCGTAAAAGAAAATCATTAGTCGTTTTGTCAGCTGCACCTGTGGCATCCATGCTGCAATAAGCCACAAGGAAATGATGTTGGATGATAGATTTACCGTGTAGGGTTAAGTATTGCAGCGTCAACCCAAACTTCAATTACAGGCCACTCAATCAGGAACGTGTAGCTGAGCTCATGGAGAAGATGAAGGACGACAATTCTTACACCGTTCCACATAATGCTGTTTTGTGCATACTATGAAAGAACAAAGGCGCTGACAAAGTGTGGATCACAACACCGGAACAAATGAGAAGGTTCAGACGGAGAATAGAAAATCATTAAGTACTACATCATTAGTGGCCAGCACACAATAACGGCAGCCCAACGACTTCTCGACGAACACAACAAAGGAACGATGGCAACAAAACTTTCCGAGCATACCCGTGAGAAGCTGACGAAAAGATCGGCGTTTTTAGCGAAGCCGAATCTCACAATCGAGCAGTACCATAAGTTATCGGCGGAATGGGACGCTGCAGACACCAACCACTACAACAGCAAAATATGGGAGAAGTTCAAACACACGCGAGCCGTGTGGGAATCTCTTCAGCGACCACAAAGAGCTACCGCAGGGAATACACAATCTGCGGAACCGGGTAAGCAAATTGTTTGGGCGGGATTTATCTCGCCGGTATATTAATCTGTCTTTTTCCTCAGAGAGTTGAAGAAATTGTAGCAGTTGATTTTGCCCAGGTGGGCGGGAAGGAAACATCCTTTTGATGATGTTGATTTCTTGTCCCGAGGATAGGATCTTTGCCAAATGGTTGGGGATTATGGAATCCTTTGCAAAAGGAACACTGAAGAAGAAGCAGACAAGTGAAGTGGAGCCCTCAGAGAAGTCTGCAAAGAAACCCAGTAAGACGCCGAAGGCTAAGTCTGTTCAATCTATAAAGGATGTAGACAACGATTTCAAGCTCACATGGTTGAAGCCTTTAAATGGAACAACGATGGAGGAGATGGAAGTCTTGGCTGATTTGGTGATTGATGGCAAATTACAATTAACAACAGCAGCCCACCTCTCCTTTTCATCTCAAGGCAATGGAGTTGAAGACGGTCAGGCACTTCAAGGAGTGGTTGGGAATACACTGCCACAAACTGGGTTGGATCGGCTTCAACATACGAAGAGGTCAGCAAATATTTGCATGTGACAAACGATGATATGCTTGTCGAATGGTGTGAATCAATCGGAAGATCTGGGCAAGAATCTATTGCACGCCAACGCCAAAAAGGAGAACATTGCGATGACGCCTTCTCTTATGGCAGTCCTTCAGCAGCGGAGAACCGAGTTGAACCTTATAAAGGAGGATGCTACGAATCACGACAAGCCCTACAGATGTTTGTTGTTGGATTCGGAGACTTTATGGGGTACATCACTGCTTGTAGGAAACCGTTTCAATTGTTCGTGATGGATCGGCGGGTGTCAAAAAATCCTTCGACAGACAGGCACTAGAGGATTTGGTGGAGAAACTTAGCCGTGCAAGCATGTACAAAGAAGGTATTTATTATTGAATTCATACTTGCACTCTTGACTGATATCTACGTTTTCAGGTATTTATTTCTTGATTCTTGCTCATGTCACCGATACCTTTGCCTTCTCCTTTGCCAAGAGGAATAACATCGTTGGACAGGATTTTATATGAATGATGCTGATCCGAAGTGCATTGATTCGGTTGTTCACTTGGTTGTTAGGAATGCGCCAAACATTTCAAACTTCCAAATGACTGGCCAGGCATCTGTTTGCACTCCAACGGCCCTGAACCTCCATCCGATACACCGATAGGTGAGAGTGACGTATTCGGCAATGTACGTTATCCAAACATCACAAGTCAAGCGGCACGGAGCATCGTCAACTTGATCAGGGGTCCTCACAGTGATGCGTGGGTTTTTGACTACTGCACTAGGGGGTCCGTCTTGAAGGAGTGTTACCTTCGGCATACATGTGTATTTGCCGTTGAAAAGGATAAGACCATGGTTGAGGACCTGAACAAGTGGATAGATAGGTTCTCAACTGAGTACCCCAACGAATCCATAAAGGAGTATTTGAGAAAGTTCCCTCCAGATAAGTGCGATAGCTCTGACGAATCTGGTTCAATGTCGGAGTCTGAGGACGAACTTCAATCAGATATTAGACCGGAAGTTATCTCGAGGAGTACAGAACATTCGCACACTCCATTACCCATGGAAACATCAATAGAAGATGCAGAAGATCTTGAACCATCTCACAAGCGGCTTAGACCTTCTTCGCCTCACTCAGAAGGTAATAGCGAAGAAGAATTGTTAATGAATTGTTAGAGTGACGAATAGTTGTAAATGAGTGTAACATAAGGCATTTTTGTATATTTTTTATATTTGTACAGAAAATAAATTCTCAAGGATTAATGAAGCTTTTAGTTCAAACATGGGTCACACATTAACAAGGTAAATAATATACCTTGATAATTTTAAGGTCAGCTAATTATCATTTTGCAGATGTAATGAAACAATTGAGAACATGGATTTTCAGCATTGGCATGAGGTAAGAGAGGGGTTTGGCGACAATTTCTTGTGCCACATGTCAGAATGACAGAGTTCATGCAGGAAATGGATAATAATGCAGCTCAAAACATCGTTACCATGGGGGCCACAGTTTTTTCATCATCATTTTTATTGGCTTCAGTTCCGAAATCAATTTCTTCAGCGCATGCAATATCTGAATCTTGTAAGGATGATGTACAATTAAATGATGAAGGGATAGGCAACGAGATAGTGGCAACGGATAAATGTGAAAGGGAGCAAACAAGTGATTTGCAAAGTATTCAAGAGGCAACGCTATCTCATGTTACTCATGGCCATATTGTGTTGTTGGATGTCAATGGTGTTCTGCTTCATCGACAAAGGCCCGAGGATAGAAAAAAGAAATCAAACAAGGAGATTTCATTCCTTGTCATGGTAAATTTCGATATGATATTATTTTTCGTCCAGGGTTGGATCGTCTCTTTCAAAAGCTTAAGGAGATGGGTGCGCTTGTGGGGATTTGGTCATGCATGCAGATTCATAACTTAACACCGCTGTTGAATTTGCTTAAGAAACATTGTAGTGTTGCAGAAGAGGTGATTCGTAAAGATTGGATTTTTGACCAGCGAATGTGTTATAAACCTCTCGAATTTCACAATATAAGAAAGGAAAGCAAGCCATACTTCTTCAAGAATGAAAGAATAATTGGGACTCATGGGGAGATCAGTCGCTTAAGGATAATGAAGAATGCACATATCTTAGTAGTAGACGACTCTCCTCAGAAGGCTATGCTCAACCAAAACATTGCTTGTATTCATCCAATCACTTTCGATCCATATTCTGATATTGATATCATGATGAGCTAGTGAACTACTTGGATACGTGCCTCAGAAAAAGATCTTGAAATTTTTGTGAGCAGTATCCACCGTATCATACATTTCTTAAAGCTTTTCTTCTCGTGATTTTGAATTTTAAAAATGAAGGATAGCAACCGGCGCTTTATAATATTATTCTTAAGGAACGTCATTCTTTAGATGAGCCTTTATGCAGACCTGGTCTTATACATCTTATGTATTAACAAGAATGGAACTCCCAATTGCATTCGTGAGAGTGTTAAGTGGTGGCAACAACATCAAGATATTGACCAAATGATTTGATTAATTCGGAGAGTGATGATTTAAACAAAATGAGGAGATTTCTCTGTATGGTTTAGGAAGAAAGTATTTATAAATAAATTAACATGTTGATAAGAAATGATTTCATTTGTAATTTGTTGATAGTATTCTTCATTATTGTAAACTATTTTTAAATAATATGAATATTCTAAGATAGTTTAGGAATATTCCTTACTAAGTAAGTTATTGAATGATTGATTATAATTAATTAATATTTAAGGCTTAATTACATATTAATTAAATGATTAATTAATAATTAAAACTTAAGTATTAATTAGTAATTTATTTTATATTCCCATTTTCACGTATCATGCCCACTTTTAGTTACAACGTGCATATATGTGAAATACACATAAAACGTATGTACCTATGTATACTGGATTACAGCTCTTTTATATGGTATGTATAATGTATTAATGTGCTTAATGCATTAATAAGAACTTTCTGAGTAGATGATTATTTTATACTCATTAATATTTTTTGTAAACGTCAGAGTTCTTACTTTGATCAGAGTCATTCAAATTATACTTTACCTATAAAGTTATTGTAAAATTTCCAAGAAATCTAACGTTATAGTTATTTTTTAATAAGAAAAAAACTCTTATATGTAAAGGTACTGGTTAAAGATTACACCAAAAGGAACTGAGTGTGTGTTAAAATCAATTAAGGGTTGATTGTGGTTTTTGAGTTTGAGAATAAGAATTTTAGCGATTCACTTGTTAAGAAAGCAGTATTAAAAAGAAGTATACAAAGGACAGAATGATTCCATATATGAACTCAAAAGAGTGTAAATAAGCATTTTATTAAATACGGTTTTTAGAGAACTGAGGCTGACTCTAACATATATTTAAGTATAAATAAATATGTTACTCCAATATATTTAGTTTGAAATATATCTCCATTAAGTTTATTATGAAGAACCTATAGCCACAATAAAAGATCATGGACATATACACTAAATGATATATACTGCCCTGCATTCTTACCATGTAACTCTAAACAATATAATAAGGAGCAAAGCTCTTCACTTGAATTACTTACATTAAAGAGTATGCTAAAATCTTTAATAAAGATATAAGATATAATAATTAAAGAATATTGTAATTTTTTAAGAAAATCTAAGAATTATTTTTTTGTTATTATCTGTTAGTTATGTTGACAAAAACTTGTATCTTTACAGCAACTCCCCATGTGTAAATATTATGTATATAGTTATATACTTTTATTATATCTAAAAGTTTATATGATTATGTGTTGAAAGTCATCCCTATCCTGTTTCCTGTTATTTTAACTTTAAATACTTGAATTAATTAATTATATACACTTAATTCTTAACGAAAATTAATTTAATAAGCTTTTTAATGGTATAATGAAAGATTTTATAGAAAAAACAAGTAACATAACGGCAGCAGTTGAACTCCTTAAGACTTTAAGACTTTATAGTAGATGTTATAATAATGATTTTTTAAATATCAAAGTAAATGTTGAAATGAGTGATTTGTTTAGATTAAATTTAAAAATATAAAACAAATTTATTTAAAGTTATTAAAGTTTTATATACGTTTTTGTTAGTTCACAGTATGTACATGCTATATGTATCCGTGGTACTGGCTTCGCTCTACTATGTAACATTTAACATGCATGGCTATTCTAATTGCATATTCCCAACCATAAATGATTAAAATGTTCTTGTGATAACAAATATCTAAGGAACAGAAAGATTAGTAAAGAGATTAGCAAAGATAATCTAGTTCATGTAATGCCATATAATATAATTACAGTACACTAAGATGTATAATGAAATTTATTATTATATATATCTTAACGTACACAGTTTTATGTATTGTAATGTATATATACGAATCGCATTAAGGGATCGACATACACACACATTTTTTTATTTTAATTTTTTAAAAATATTTAAGTAATAAATATATATAAATAGTAATGCAATATGTAGTCCAACTGAGTTTACCGACAACATGTGAGACTTTCAAACACAGTAAAACTTTGCTAAATATATGTTTCCCTGCTGTGTCATTTAGGGTTATGATGTAATATAACTAATTACATATTGTATGTATGTGTACACACATACACGTAGTAATGTTGCCTCCGAATAATTTTATACTGACTTTGTTTTAATTAAGATAATATTCATAAACATGACATAATTAAAAATGTTAAATGTTAAAATCTTTCTCTTCAAGTGTGGTTAGTTTTAAATCTCTAAATCAACTATCTTGAATTGATTCTTTCCACTTTCATTTTTTAATGAGACTAGTGTAGTGTAATGAGTTCTTAATGAGCAGAAATATTAAAATGTAGATGACAAGTATATACTTTTCAAGCACAAAAATCAATGTGTGTGTGTGCGCCACACAGTACACAAACACTGATATATATACACACTTAATACACCAACAGATTAGTAACTTAACAGTTTTTTTTTTTTATAATTTTAATTTCTGAAACTCCTTTATCTCTTTTATTTAATAAACTTCTAAATATCAATTTAAAAAATCAATACTAATAAATATGTAAATTAATCATTTTTAATACTGTTATCTTTTAATTTTAACTCTCATATAGTTTATAGTTTGTCACTTTTCCTTTGTATTTATTAAACTCTCTCTCTCTCTCTCTCTCTCTCTTCACACACACGCACGCGTACACACACACACACAATTTTTTTTCAGGGTTTATGGCAAATGGCCTCACCAAAAAAACCATTTGATTCACAAGGATACGCAGCAAAGCTAAGAGCCTGTTCATCACTCTAAACTGCACACAGAGCTCATCGACCTCGGCTGAGCGACGACAAATTCATCGGCAACCACTTGGTACAGACATACGGCCGTCTCGGCAGCCCCCAAGAAGCCCATTCCGCCTTCAGTTCCCTCCGTTGGCGAAATGTTTTCTCGTGGACTATCCTCCTCGCAGCATTTGCCGGAACGGGCATCTCTATCATGCACGGATTACCTTCGATAGAATGCCAGAGCACGGGACTGTCTCATGGAACGCACTCGGGTGGACTCTCCGACGCAGGGGATCTCGGTGGTGCTAGAGAGACCTTCGATCGGCTGCCTGAGAAGACACAATCTCGTGGAACACGATGGTTACTGCATATGCCCAGAAGGCAAGTGCATGAAGCCGAGTATTTGTTTGTTACAATGCTGGAGAAGAATGTAGTTTCCTGGACGGCCATCCTGACTGCATATGCCCGATTGAGGCCAAGTCGATATTCGATACTATGCCTGAGCGAAATGTGGTGTCGTGGAACTCCCTCACTGCTGCATATGCTCAGTCGGGGCATATGGATCCCGCTCGTGCCGTTTCGATAAGACACCGCTACACGATACAATCTCATGGAACTCGATTATCGCTGTGTACACGAGAAACGGACTTCTGGAGGAGGCCGATGCGCTCTTCCGGAGAATCCCGGCGCCGGACGTGATGTCGTGGACGAGCGTTCTCTGGGGATACGCGGAAGCAGGGGAAGTAGAGAACGCGGGCGTGTGTTCTTTCTATGCCCGAGCGCGTGGTTTCTGCTTATGGCCAGGCGAGGGACCTCAAGCGTGCAAAACACTTCTTCGAGAAGATCCCGCACAGGAACCTCCGCTCGTGGACGAGCATGTTTCTTGCGTATTCCCAGATGGCCGACCTCGAGGAGACACGTAGGGTGAGATGCCGGAGCGGGACCTTGTTTCCTGGAACGCCCTCTTCATGGCTTATGCTAGGAACGAGAGGGCCTCAAGGCGCTCCAGCTCTTCGCCCTGATGGACATCGAGGGCGTTGAACCGAACGGGATAACATTCATATGCGTGATTGACGCATGTGCCTCATCGAGGTCTCTAGCGAGGGGAGGCTCGTGGACTCGGAGATCAGTGGAAACAGGGGAAGCGTCGAGCTGGGGAACTGCTTCATAACCATGTATGCGAGTGCGGGAGCTTTGACGACGCAAGACGGCATTTCCGTGCGATGCACGAGTGCGACACAGTCACCTGGACCGCAATGATCACCGCTGAGGTTGAGAGCGGGAGAAGCTTGCACGGACTGCAGCTCTTTCTTGAGATGGTTCACGACGGTGTTTTGCCCACGGTGTTACGTTTCTAGGTGTGTTATCGGCGTGTGCGTATGAGGGACGTGTTAGAGATGGTATTGAGTATTGGTATGTTATGGTTACCGAGTTCGAGGTGTGTCCAAGAGTGGAGCACTATGCGGTTGTGAACTTACTTGCTAGGGCGGGAAAGCTGACTGAGGCCGAGGACTTATAGAGTGTATGCCGTACGAGCCTGAGTTTGCTACTTGGGTGCGTTACTCGGTGGTTGTTCTCTCAGTGGTTCTACTCTTACAGTCTCTCGAGCTGCCAAATGGATCTAACTATGACTCCAGAGAACTCTTCCCCGTATGTTTCATTGTCTAATCTCTATGCTTCTACCACAATGTGAACAATATATTTTGTTAAACAGGTGTGCGTGCGTGTGTACGTGTGTGTGTGTGAAAAAGTACGCCCTGTTTCCGTTACAAAATATGAATTATCTGCAACATTCGGATTTCATTAAAACAAATTATTATTCTTATACTTGATTAAAATCGTTAAGTGTTCAAGTCAGGTTGATTGTACATGTTTTTATTTTTTAAATAAAACGTGTACTTTTGTAAAAAACATTACTTATATAATTTTCCCTTAAGAGTCACATGATGTGTGCAGTACAATTCTATATGTCCTTCAATCTTCAATATACGCACGCACGCATGCATCACACACACGCAACAACGGATACAAAGATACTACATTAAAATGAAACAGATCTATACAAAATGACATTGGATATATATATATATAATGTGTTATAGCGTACGTGTATTCATATTTTACTTATACTATTTTACGTGTCCTTTAAAAATTAAGATTAGTTTAATAAATTAATGCTTTTAATAAATGTTGAAAAAAATGAAAAAGGTACTCTGTCTTCTGGGTTTCTTTTAATGATTTTTTGGATTTCACATTTTATGAATTTTTTATTTAAAAAAAAGTTTTTTAATAATCTCCCTTAGTCCAGCTTCTTTACTATGCATACACATTCAACATCATAAGTCTCTCTCTCTCTCTCTCACAAACACACACACACAGTATACTGTTAGAAAAGTTGAACAAGATTTCTAATATTATATTATACTAAATTTGTTAATAAAGTTTAGTTTAGTTTATTATTAATACATAATTAAGAATAACAATAATAAATTAATAATCATTATATCTATTGATGAATATAATGTAGGAAGTACGACGTATATTCTTAAGACAATGAAATTAATAAAATGAATTATTTACTTGTGAAATCTTTTATAAACAAATCTTGTTTACCATCTTTACTAAGTGAAATCTTTTAATATTAATATTACATGTAAAACTCTAGTGGATATAATTTAATAATATATATTTTAATAATCATTCATCTTATTGTGTGGTATAAAATGCATATGCTACTAAATAAAAATTATGTGGATAAGAAATAATCATTATAATCTGGATATACTTGTAAAATTAAATATATAAGTATGATATAACACAAACAAACATAAGAAAATTATATTGTTATAAATTGTTAATTAAATTTTGATTGGAATTAATAAATATATGTTTTCAAATTCTAAATTTTAGAATTTACCATATATGTGCGTGTGTATGTCTATAATGATTTGTTTATGTGCCCATACATTTTACAATGTACTTGTTATTTTATAAACCTTATATATAAATCTAGTGAAGATAGCTAATATATTAAATATGTTTATATATATATATATATAAAATAATATGATATTTAATAATGTTCAATGAACAAGTTAAAATCAAATACTAATTTAATAACTTCTCCTTTATAAAAATTGTCATTACAATTATTTTAATAAAAGGAAATTTCAAATAAGTTTGAAGTATTTTGAAGCATAAAACTGTTAAATATATACAGTTTTAAGACATACACAAAATATAACTTATTTATAATAGATATTTTAATTATTATTAATTTTAAAAAATATTTTAACATATTCCATTATTGGATATTTTTCAGCCATATACATAAATATTTATATTACTATTACATTTTATTTTTATATTACTTTTTTTTATTATAATATAACATTTTAGGTTTGTTTAATTGGTGTTTCACTTTTTTCAACTACATATATAAAATGATATGCACTTTTATTTATATTTACTTATAATTACTATTTATTTTTTTAAATAAAATCAATATGAAACCTTTATGTGTTTGTATTTATTTAATTGATTGATAACCATGTTAAATTTAATTTAATATGTATTATTTAAGTGCAATCAATATATTAATCCTAAATATTTAAGAACATTTTAAAGATGTGTTTTGTAAGAGATGTATAAACAAATATATAATTTTTTAATATTAAATTTATGTTAAGATATTAATGATGAAAAATCATAATACTTTTTAAATATGAATAAACTTTTTTAACTTTAAACAGCATTATAAAATTTACCAAATCAAATAAAAAATAATATTAAAATTGGTATCAATTTTAGAAGGCAATACATATAACATAAAATTATATTGTATTACTATGATAATATTATAATTTAATACGATGGATGTTAACACTCCAAAATTATTTTAAAATTTAAAATACATGAATAATACCATATAATATGCAATATTTATTATATTATACTGAATAATAATATATGCTACTTTAATGTTATGCAAATGAAATTTTGTTATTATTGAATTATCTTATTCAAGTTAAATAATGGTCACCTTTGCATATTCTCGAATATTTTTATTTTAGTTTTAAGTAATCCTTTGTAATTATACATTAAGAATATATACAAAAAGGTTATTTCGTTTGAATCTTCCCTTTCGTTAATTATTTTTTTTTATGTATTCATACCTTTACGCAAACTTTATTGTGGGTAACCATTTATTTAACTTGAATAAAATAATTTAATAATAATAAATTTTCATTTACATAACATTAGAGTATCGTATATTATTATTCATGTATAATATAAATAAATATTGCATATTTATATGGTATTATTCATGTATTTAAATTTTAAAAATAATTTTGGAGTTTAACATCTACCATATTAAATTACAATATTCATCATAGTAACAATATAATTTTTTTATATTATATGTATTGCCTTCTAAATTGATACCAATTTTATATACTATTTTTATTTGATTTAGTAATATTTTGTAATGCTGTTTAAAGTTAAAGAAGTTTATTCATATTCAAAAATGATTTTTCATCATTAATATCTTAACATAAATTTAATATTAAAAAATATATATATTTGTTTATACATCTCTTACAAAAACACATCTTTAAAATGTTCTTAAATATTTTAGGATTAATATATTGATTGCACTTAAATAATACATATTAAATTAAATTTAACATGGTTATCAATCAATTAAATAAATACACACATAAAGGTTTCATATTGATTTTAATTAAGAAAATAAATAGTAATTAAAGTAAATATAAATAAAAGTGTGTATCATTTTTATATATGGAGTTGAAAAAAGTGAAACACCAATGAAACATAACCTAAAATGTTATATTATAATAAAAAAAAAGTAATATAAAAATAAAATATAATAAGTAAATATAAATATTTATGTATATGATTGAAAATATCCAACAATGGAGATATGTTAAAATATCTTGTTTTAAAATTAATAATAATTATTATAAATAAGTTATATTATTTGTGTATGTCTTAAAACTGTATATATTTAACAGTTTTATGCTTTCAAAATACTTCAGACTTATTTTGAAATTTCCTTTTATTAAAATAATTGTAATGATAATTTTTACAAAGGAGAAGTTATTAAATTAGTATTTGATTTTAACTTGTTCATTAAACATTTATTAACATATCATTTATATGACAATATTATATATATATATATATATTAACATATTTAATATTTAGTTATCTTCACTAGGTTTTATATATAAGGTTTATAAAATACACAAGTATATTGATAAAATGTATGGGCACATAAACAAATCATTATGACATATTAAACATACACACGCACATATATGGTAAATTCTAAATTTAGAATTTAAAACATATATTTGCTATAGCCAATCAAATATTTAATTAACAATTATAACAAATATAATTTTCTTATGTTGTTTGTGTTATATCATACTTAATATTCAAGTATATCCAGATTATAATGATTATTTCTTATCCACATAAATTTTTATTTAGTAGCATATGCATTTTATACCACACACCGTGTAATAAGATGAAAGATTATTAAAATATATATTATTAATTATATCCACTAGAGTTTTACATGTAATATTAATATTAAAAGATTTTACTTAGTAAAGATGGTAAACAAGATTGTTTATACAAATTAGTAAAAGATTTCACAAGTAAATATATTCATTTATTAATTATTGTCTTAAGAATATACGTCGTACTACTTTCCTACATTTATATTCATCAATGATATAATGATTATATTATTATTTATTGTATTCTTAATTATGTATTAAATAATAAACTAAACTAAACTTTTTAACAAATTTAGTATAAATTATAATGTTAAAAATCTTGTCATTGAAAATACTATTTAACTTTTCTAACAGTACTATTTCTTAAACAAAAGTTAAAACTGAGATTTAATATTGAACCTGAGAAATTCTCTACAGTACGTGTACGTGATGTTCATATATATATATATATTATATATAATAAACAAATGATATTATTATGGATGTAAACATGGTTTTTTTTATATATTTTAGGCATACTTACATGTATCTTATCACCTTTGGGAAGAGCCAAGGCTGCTGGAGCTAGTGAAGAAGTTGTCTTTTACCGTGTGCAGCATCGTCCAGCATATACTTGTGAATCTTATACAGCGATTGGACAACCTCCTGCATTGAGGGCCGCTCATGTCACGGGGCTGCACATCGGAATGCCAGCTCAGCTAGCTTATCCACCGTTGATGCTATCTCCGGTAGCATCTCCAACTTCGGATCCAGTATGTCCAATGTATCACCCTCTTCAAACTTCCTCCAAGCCTAACAGAAGAAACACACATGCGAGTTACACATATGTCTGTTGCCACAATTAAACACAACTAACACAACTCTCTCTCTCTCTGTCTCTCTGTCTCTGTCTCTCTCTTACACACACACACACACAATAAGCTACTAGATAATACATACACTTTCACATCGTTTGCTTATTGTAGGCGTGTGTGTGTAACACGGAGACTAGTTAACTTACAGATATAAATTAGACCTGTCATATATACATCCTGAATATATATATGTGTGTGTGTGTGTGTGTGTGTGTGTACTGTATATGTGTATGTAATATCTGATTTAAAAACGATTTAGTAATAAGTAGTATATGTACGTATGGACTGTTAGAGCTCCGTGAGGTCGGTGTTGATCAGAAAGTTAAACAACACAACGTCATGTAAATAGATATTAATCCATATTATTTAGCAAACATAATATCAGAACTGAAGTCTACATTAAGAAAACTATCTTCACACATACATAATTACCCATACACACACAGATATATATATATATATATATATATATATAGAGAGAGAGAGAGAGAGAGAGAGAGAATATATAATATCCATACCCAGCGGATGGTGATCCTCTCTTCTCCCAAGCGTTTCAGCTCCATCAGCAGAGAGAGTCTCCAACAGAACGATTCCAAAAGAATATACGTCACTCTTAGGTGTCAGCTTACGTGTGTACAAATACTCTGGGTCCAAATATCCAGCTGTACCCTTGACTTCTGTCGACACGTGTGTTGCGTCTGAGTCCATTATACCAACCCTTGAAAAACCGAAGTCTGTCACCTTCGCTCGGTATGTGTTAGTTAGGAGTATGTTGGAAGATTTCACGTGTCGGTGTATAATTGGCTCGTCTGTCAAACACACATGCAGTCGTATACGTATGGATCTCTCTCTCTCAACTAACCTGAATAGTGGTGGAGGTATGTCAAGGCGTGAGCCACGTCAATTAATATATCCAGCCGTGTCCCAAACGGTAAAAATGGTCCTCTTACACCTGCAATGTTTACTGATCTTATACGTGTAACACACACACACACACACATGTTTATCTACAGATGTCCATATAGAAGTATGCATATGCATCATACTTTTAAGCATATGGATGTACACACACTCACTGGTTACCATCAAGGTGCTCACGCAGATTGCCGTTAGGAACATACTCAACTACGAGAGCACGGTCATCCTTAGAATCTGAATAGCTGAAAAGTCTCACAAGATTAAGATGCTCCACCTTAGAAAGCATATTCAATTCACTCTTGAACTCTGAATGCCTTGCCTCAAATGCATGCTACAACCAGCAAATCGTTATGCAGTGTGTGTGTGTGTCTCACACGCACACACACACACACCTTTTTGGCCCGTTTAACAGCAATAAGAGTACCATCCGGCAGATTTCCATGGTAAACAGTTGCAAAACCTCCTTGACCAATCTTTCGTGAAGGTGAAAAATTGCCTGTAGCTTGGCTTATCTCTCTGTGTTTAAATTCCACTGCTCCATCTCACCCTTCTCCACATTCACTGTGCATGTAATAGTGTAGATGTATATATGTAACCATACTCCGCCCGCGGCCCGGTGTGAGCCGGGGGACGATATACATGTATATAAAGTAAAGGAAACATTCTCTTGGACAAATAGACACTTTACAATATATTTAGTATGCAGATATTATACTAGTGTGAGATGTGTATCGTATCTATCAATAGCATACTAATACTTACAGGTAATCTCCTTCAGAGAACTAGCTTTGTACTTCTTATGCTGCGAACTGAAGCAGGAAAACATGGTCTTTATACACAGAAAGCCCCTAATTGCTGTTCATATAAACAAATCACACATGAATTCATACATAAAACATACACGCTCACATGTAATTTGATATATGTTGTATGTATCATCGCTCTCTAGAGTGACCCAAGCTCATCTCTCCAATTCTTCAGCATCCATGTTCTATACAATTATATGTGATGAGAGAGAGTACCTGTGAGAGTTAGCAAAGACCCAAGATCCGAATTCAACTTCTATCTGCAGAGCGATCACGCAAAAACTGTGTTGTAATACTCCCATCTTGAAGTCCCCTCACAAATGTGACTTGCACCTAAGCAGTGTTATCCCCACTAATCCCATATTATGGGGAAAATGAGATCCATTTTATGGAGTTGATGCTTCATACTGCTGGTTCAAGGGACTTTCCGGTGACAAGATTCTCTTCAATTATTTCCTCAATCTCTCCAACTCTGTCGGTGAGAGACCGTAAATGAACAATCCCCTGCTCCATGTGAGGAGCCAGCTGGAGTCAAGGACAGGTGGCGACAGACGTGTACGCAATGTGATGATACATGTGCA
>PUQB01000897.1:0-23663 GCA_003024785.1 Selaginella tamariscina | reverse complement strand
GGCATCAAAGGGAGCCCAGTCGGCATGCCGACTGGGACTGGCATCAAAGGGAGTCCCAGTCGGCATGCCGACTGGGCCTGGCAACAAAGGGAGGCCCAGTCGGCATGCCGACTGGGACTGGCAACAAAGGGAGTCCCAGTCGGCATGCCGACTGGGACTGGCAACAAAGGGAGCCCAGTCGGCATGCCGACTGGGCTGGCAACAAAGGGAGGCCCAGTCGGCATGCCGACTGGGACTGGGAACGAAGCAAGGCCCAGTCAAAATGCTAGGTGGGACTAGAACAGTCAACCCTAGTCAAAATGCTGACTGGGGCTGGAACAGTCAACCCCGGTCAAAATGTTGACTGGATCTGGAACAGTCCACCCCAGTCGGCCTGCCGACTGGGACGGACAACGAAGTCAGTCCGAGTCGGCAGGCCGACTCGGATTTCTTGCAACTGTGAAGAGATGTAAAAAGATGAACAGATCATGAAAAGATCATGAGCAGATCATGAAGAAATCAGAAAATACTCACCCCCTCAATGGAAGCCTATTGTGATTAATCCCTGGAGCCACACTTGCTCCACGCTATGCCCCCAAATGCGCCGCTGCTCCACGAAAACCTAGCCGCCCTCGCTGCCCTAGCCGCCCTAATTGCAAAACCCTAGCCGCCCTAAATCAATTAAAAACCAACCTAATTTCTGTAAACATATTGCATGCATGATCGCCACTTGTACATAGTAAAACTTTTTAATTTACAAAAAACCTACCCAGACGCAGTAAATTAATTTCACTCTTCTACCCAGACGCACGCAATTAATATTATTTTTAATATTTGTCAATGAAATGATTGCCTCACGACTGACAAACACATTAACCATCGTGTGTAATATGTTCATTGTCTTTGAATTTTAACTTTTGTTTGTTCCATTTTTGCTACATGGCAAGAATCAGCTACAATGGTGTTGACAAGGACTTCCCTGCAGATGAAGATGGTATTGCATTTGTCTTTGAAACAGATCTCAGGTCTGCATTTGACATTCCACCTTGGCAATCTTTTAAAGTGCTGCATTTGATGTCTGTTGTTGGTGGAGATGCTGCGAATGTTGAGGTAGAACCAGAAGGGGCAAGAGCTAGCAGTTTTGTGTATTACACACTTCTTCCTTCCAAAGGACCGCTATTCCGGTTGGAGACAACAGATCGGGACAATTCTATGGTAACAATACTTCGCAATAGTCAGAGATGTAGGATTGGGAAGCAACTGGTGGTCTCGTCATCGATTCAGCAAGTTGCTGAGGTCCCAGAAGATTGCAACGGAAATGTGATTTACGAGTTGCCAGCACACGAAACAATGAAGGACAAGTACAAAGGGATGAATAGGAAGGATGGGTGTGATTACTGGACTCAACGCTGCACAACACATTGGAATGTTCCAGCTCGTGTTAGTCGCAGTTCATGTATTGGCCACATGAAATGCGTAAAGGAAACATGTCCGTTCATCAGCTTCAGTAAGAAAGCAAATGACTGCCAATTTAAGGGCACCATTGATAAAGTCCAGTTATCTTCAGATGGTAGAGTGCTTGGAATGAAGTGTGTGCATTGCAACAATGAGCCCCTTCTAGTGCAGACATGCTCCGTTGTTGCATATTACATAATTCCAGATGATATCACATGCACGAGGCTTTTCATCCATCTTGGAGAACATCAACACCCACGTAGACCACCCGAATCCATGGTCTCTAAAGACAGAGCTAAGGAGACAATCAACAAAGCAGTCGCTGCAACCCCAAGAACTAATCAACGTGTCATAGAGTTTCAAGCAGCACGCAATATAATTTTGGAAAAACTGGTAACAGATTCTGGAGATGTATCATACGACAAGGTTCTGTCAGATCTACTACCACTCACAAATCACCGCCGGTAAGCAAAAAAATTATTATTTCCTTTTGGAGATGCTTAACCTTTCCAATGTAGAACAAGAGAATGGATATCTCAGGCTAGAACAACAGACACTCGTTTCAAAGAAGGTTACGAAGGACTTCTGCAGTTAAAGAAGAAGCTATCAATCCCATTCATACATGTTATCCACATACCCGGAATGGACCTCAACGGAGCTGAAGAGCAGCCTTTAATCTTCAAAATGACAGTTGCCGGCCCAGGATCCGGAATAGACTACATTAGAAGGTGTCAATCTGGAGGTGATCTCGAACAGCAGTGGGTGGTGCTAGACCACACATATCGTATTGATGATTGGTGTACACTGGGAATACATCTCTATGATCCATTGTAAGTATTAACATATCTATGTTTTAAAATACTTACTAATATAATGCACTTATGTTTGTGTAGTTTAAGGTCGATGGTGACACTTGCTTATGGTGACATGATCAGGGAGGATAGTGTGGCGGTGATCAAATTTTTGAACACTATGCTTCAAGTGTGCAGCAAGCAAGGACTTCATAATGTGAACTTTGCGGGGTTCATGTCAGATGAGTCAGGTGCAATTTGGTTAGCATTGCGTCAAGTTTTCAACAATGGGTCAAAGATGAGAGGAAGAGAAAGGAGTTGTTTGTTCCATTACATGCAGTCAGTGCGTCAAGTTACAAAGAAGTGGATACTTGAGGAACACAGGGAGGAGCACATGAACCTTGCACGCTCATGGCCTGCAGCACTAACCAACCAAGATAAGTTGGAACGACGAGTAATGTTGGAGTCATTTTGGGAAGGCAGGTCCAGTAACGTTAGCGCTTTGCAAACATGGCTGTCATGGTGGGCAAGACATGAAGATCATATTTCCATGACAGAGATAATTGACTTGACAGAAGATGGTGTTGCGAATGTGCCTACCACTAACAACTCCGAAGTTGTTCATGCAAGAGCACGAAGAGCAAGGCTGACGAAGCGTGTTCCTTTGTTGGAGGCAACAATGTTAGATTTAACAGATGCTGTTTTCCAAAGTGCAAAGGTCAAGGCATCATTTGAAGGGAGATATTCAGGCACAGGTCCTTCCATGGAAACTCTTCTGAAACGTGCACAGCAGAAACTTTCAGCGGGAAAATCAGTGTCTCCAACAACTTTTGCAAATCTTGTTAGTGATGAAGAGCATCTTGCAAGTCCAGAGTTTGCCTCTACAACAAATGTTCGTGTTCGAACCGTTCGTCAACCGTCAACTGGGGACCATGGGATTGATGCACTTCGTACACATAGACATGACACACAATATGCAGAACAAGTCATCCCAAATGCACGCAGGAAAAAACTCAAGTTTCAAGATGTCAATGTCACTGAAAGAGAGACGTTGATGACTCAGTGGGCCATCAGACGCATTGGGGAGGCAAGTCAGGTGAAATGTCTAGGTCTCACTCAGGACGGTAACAGCAAGTGTGGCAGACCCATAGGATATCCACATCGTGTACCGGCACCAGGATTTCACGGTAGACGGCAATATACAAATGCATTTGGGAACATTGAGTTCACTCATCAGATGCTATGGTTCTGCCCACGCGATTCTTGTTGCTTCAGACGACCATATGCAGGGATTCCTCCTGAGAGTATTCCAGAAGTTCCAGAGGTTTGGCCAGTTCAAAAAGGAACAAACTTGAATGCAAATGAGGTTGAAGCTCTTCTGAAAGCAGGATTCAAGTTGGAGGGATTTGAAGAAATGGTAGACGACAGTAGTAGCCGAATGGATCGAACACCATCACCACCAAGAGGAGAGGGAGCACATAGAGTACCAACATACCATGGACGGAGTGTGCGAACACCAACAAGAATGTCCAAGGAACATGAGAAACATTACAACCAGGCAAAGATTCTTCAAGGTCGGATCAACAACGTGGAGGTGGTTCAAAGAGGGAAGACTGAGGCCTTCATTGTCTCTGCAGGCATGCAATCTGCTAAGGTAACAATTTCTTGTTCCGTCATGCACTTGTGCAACTTTTCAGAAAGCCAAGAACTGGAGCCCCTGCCAACACATGTATTTTGTGTACACTCATGTTCTTGGATTAGACCCAACGATTACTTACTTCTTACAGAGGCGGACCCTTACTCCAGCAGAAGTGCATCGGTTATTGGTTGGTTGCAAGCGCAATGTCGAACCTGCGACTTTTTAAGTTTAGTCGGTATAGTAAAGTCTAGTCGGCAAATAATTAGCGTTTTTCACTTGTTGGTCGGCATTTTATAATGAAAGTTAAAGATAATCTACTTGGCAGAATATTCTAGAATATTCCCTTTTATTTGACAGAATATTCCTGGATATTCGGGAATATGCGAAAAGCCCGTTGTACGAAGCCCGGTTTTGCTAATCCTCATGTGCACTGGGAGTTACGACGTTCCAATACTTTGTACATATATATTGAGAAAAATCAATATAAAAAAAAAGGGGAGTTAGTTAGAAAAAACTGATTTGGTATCAGAGCCGTATGGCAATCCAGGGATTTCTAATTCATCATGGGAAAGCGAGCAACGGACCGGAAGGAGCGCGACTACAAAGCTTTGAGAAGAGTTGAGACTCAACTTCAGAAGCAAAACAGACAAAATCGACTCAAAGAAGTTGAAAGTTTTATTTGCAATCAAGGCTGGTCTGTGGCAGAAGTAATTGCTGATATGTCTACAGGTAAAGCTCTTCCAATTCCTTTGTTCTCAGGAAGCGACTTCGAAACTGGTCAAGAGAGATCAGTTTTATCTTCTTGCGAGATAACTGCTTGCGGATTGTCAATGAACAAGAACTTCAGCCGAAAGCAGGTGATCCTGCACTAGCAGATTGGCAATTACGCAATGATAAAACTTTCATCTATGGGAATTGGACTCGGGAAGTATCATCATCATCATTTGGACATGATGAAGACGGCTGAGAAAACTGGACCACATTGAAGGCCGTGTTTGGCAATCAGGCCAGTGCAGATTTGGCCAAAATCTCATTGCGTGGTAAGTTGTTTGAGTTGAAGATGCAACCCAAAGAAACTCCAGCTGCTCTCCTTGGACGAATGAAGTCACTTATCTCACAACTAGCAGCACTTCAAGTGACGATTTCTGAAGATGACAAGATGGCTATCTTGTTGAATTATGCCTGTACCTGAGTATAAGTCCTTCAAGTCCCTGATGAAGAACACAACAAAAACGTTTGCAGAGGTGCAAGCAGCTCTTCTCGATGAAGCAAGTGAAGCTGTAGAGAATGAACCCGTTGAGCAGCAGCAATTGAGTGCCTTTTATGTTGGCTCTAGTCAAAGGCCAGCAGCCTTCTCAAGCTGAGAGAGGTCAAAGCACTCAGGCCAGCAGTTTCAAGGCCACAAGTGACAGTTCACTGGTAGTTTCAAGGCTGACAAAAATTCTCAAGGCAAGAAGGTCTCGGGAGTGTGCAACTACTGCAACGGAAGGTCATTATGCGAGAGATTGCCGTGATAAGGCTGCAGGGCTCCCTAGAGGAGCAGGTGTCAAGAACAAGAATCAATCTCGAGTTAGGGCATTGATGGTGCGAGCCAGTGGACTTAGCCATCCGCAAGCTCAGGAAGATGAAGATATCATCTGGATTGATTCAGCAGCAAACAATGCATATGACTGGAAAGCGGGAAGCTTTCTCAACATTCCAGCTACCTGCAAACAAATTAACAGTTCGAGTTGGTGATGACAGAGATCTACCAGTGGAAGGAGTCGGCAGAGTAACTATCCAGTATTTGAATGGCGATCAAAGCGTGATTGAAGCAATGTTCTATGTTCCTAGCCTTGGATATAACTTGCTGTCTGTTGAAGCTTCAACAGATAAAGGTCTTACCTTCTTCTTTGATGATGAGGAGTGTCTCATTCATGAGAAGAAGACCAAAGTGCTGATTGCTTGTGGACAGAGGTACCAGAAGCTGTACAAGCTAAATGCAAAGCTAGTCATTCCACAAAATCAATCCCTGAGCAAGCTCTTTTCACTCAGATTAGTAGTGGCAACATGCAACTTTGGCATGAGCGACTCGGCCATTTGCATGAAGAAGGCATCAAAGCCATATTCCGAGATCAAGATCAAGTCCAAGAGCTGGAGCTTACAGGAGTGCTCGATTCTGTGAGGCTTGTGTCTTAGGCAAGCATGCTAGACACAGTTTCCCACGCCAGTTAGACTCAGAGAGCAATCATCCCTTGAAGCTTGTGCACTCAGACGTTTGTGGACCTTTCCACGTACAAACTCATCAGGGCATGCCGTATTCATTCTGGGAGAAGCGTTAGCAACATCAACTTATATTAGGAACAGAGTCCCATCAAAGTCTATCTGGGTGATGTTCCAATCAGACGTTGGACTGGGAAGACAGCTAGTTCTTCGTCATTTGCGAGTTTTCGGATGCATTGCTTATGCAAAGATTACTTCTGAAAATCGCAGAAAGCTGGAACCGAAAAGCGTGCTGTGCATCATGGTGGATATGCACTGAGTCAAAGGCGTACAGATTGTACAACCTTGAGACTCGGCGTATCATCATCAATAGAGACGTGAAGTTTAACGAACAAGAGCTGTACAAGCATCGGTTCAATTCACAACCGCAATTTTCCAGCTTAAGCTTAACTCCATGTTTACTAGAGGAAGAGCCAGAGGTGAGGGCTCCTGTGGCACAACAAGCTCCATCGGCAGGCACTCAACCAACATTAGTTCTTGGTCCATCACCAGCAATTTCAGATCATGGGGCAGAATCAGCTCTTCAACGGCAGGATGAGGTTGATTTGCCAATACTCTGTTCAAGGATCAAGAGGAGGTGGAAGTTTATGCAGATGCTGAAGATGGTCATCCTCAGCAGATGGCCCCTGTTCCTCCTGCAGTACCCATTGTATCAAGTAAGCCTGTCAACACTATTACACGCAGTGGGAGAGTCAGTTACATGACTCAAGCAGCAATTGACTCTCAACAACAACAAGTTCTACCTTTAAGAAGCAGAAGCACGAGCCGAACTCGGAGCGAGCACTTCTTTGCTGTGACCCAACTTCCACCAGAACCTTTGACAGTGCGAGAAGCTCTTCAGTCAGCAGAGGCAGTTGAGTGGCGTGCTACCATGCAAGAGGAGTTCAACTCGCTTCAACACAACCACGTTTGGAGCTTGATACTTTACCATCAGGTAGGCAGCTTGTAAGTACGAGGGTGGATTTTTCAAGCAAAAGCTTGATCCGTCTGGAGCAGTGGCACGTTAAAAAGCTCGTTTGTAGCCAGAGGCTTCAGCCAGATTGCTGGTGTTGATTTTTCTGAGACATTTTTCACCAGTAGCAAAGTTGTCTTCCATTCGTATGCTGTTTCGCCTTGCTGCATATTGGAACCTGGAGCTCTACCAGCTGGATATCAAGACAGCCTTTCTGTATGGAGAACTCAAAGAAGAAGTCTACATTTCTCAGCCAGAAGGTTTTGTTGGTTCCAGGACAAGAAGCCAAAGTTTGCAAGCTAAGGCGTGCTTTATATGGACTTTTAAACAGCACCGAGAGCCTGGTATGAGCATATGGACAATTTTCTAGCGTCCATCGGCTTCAAGAAGATTACATCAGATGGCAAACATGTATGTCTTCCGTACACCAGCAAGGTTAGCTCTACTTGCTCTCTACGTTGATGACAATTTGTTAGCTGCACACCCACCACAGTTGATTACGTTCTTGGAGCAGAAGTTCTTGACGAACTTTGAAGTCTCAACAGCTGGTCCTCTCTCCTACTGCCTTGGGATCCAAGTTTTTCGAGATCGACATGCAAGAATTTTGGAGCTTTCACATGCACACTATGTTGCTGATATTTTGCAGAAGTTCAACATGGCTGATGCCAAGCCTATTGCAACGCCAATGGAAAGTGAGCCTGGTTTTGACATCCGAGCAAAGTCCAACATCTGAGGAGGAGAGGAGTGAGATGTCAAGAGTTCCATATCGACAGGCAGTTGGTTGTCTCCTTTATCTGGCTATTAGCACAAGACCAGATATTGGATTTGCTGTGGGAGCAGTTTCACGGTTCTTGGATAATCCTGGTAGTGCTCACTGGACTGCAGTTAAGAGGATTTTTCGTTATTTGAAAGGAACAGCAGGATACATGCTTAGATACAGCGGGAGCTCTTCTAGAATGCTGAAACTCAATGGGAGCTCAAGTCAGATGGAGTTGCTTGGCTACACAGACTCGGATTGGGCTGGAACAAGGATACACGTGTCACGACCCGATACAGGATACAGGATACGACATACAGGATTCAGCCTACAGGATATGCGATACAGGATTTTCGGCCCGCAGATATTCCCACAGATATGCCACAGGATATTCCCGCAGATATTCTCACAGGATATTCCCGCAGGATATTCCCGCAGGATATTCCTACAGGATATTCCTATAGGATAAGGATGACCAATTTTGGCTAGTGACTAGATTAGGCTCATGACCAGATTAGCTTGGAGTTGTGAGCATAAAAGCTCCGACCTAATTGTTGTACAATCAGTTACAATCAACACCAGTCATTCTACGATTATTCTTGTTCCTTGTTCTTGTCTTGTTCTTGTCTTACTCTTTGCCTCCTGCTCCTGTCTTGCTCCCGGATCCTGTCTTGTTCTTGGATCCGTCCTGTTCCTGTTCCTAGTTCCTGTCCTGCTCTCGGTCCTGTTCCTGAGTCAAGCCTTCCTGTTCTCGGAATCCTACTTGCTTCCTGGTTCCTGGATCGTGGCTTGACAGTTTGATTGTAACTGCTTTCATAGCTCTTCGTTTCCCAGCTACCTTTTTTTTTTCCTTGATTCTTTTCCTTCGTTTTTCTCCTTTCTTTCTTTCATACGATCATGGCTGATTTTGAGCACTTTCAACGCGAGCACCAAATGTTGCTTCATGAGCTGGCCACTTTGCGCCAAGTGGTCACCGATCTACAAGGCTCCACCCATGCGGCACATGCAGCTGCTGATGCATCCTCCAAGGCTGCTGCGCAGGCTCTCTCTCAGGCATCGGTGGTTCCTTCTTCATCGAACTTTTCTCCGGAGCCGAAGATCAGCATGCCAGAGAAGTTCAGTGGCAACCGTGCCGATTTCCAAGGTTTCCTGAATCAGATCCGGCTCTTGATCCGCATGCAACCACGCCGCTACTCGACGGATGCACAAAAGGTTGGCCTTTTGGCATCCTTACTAAGTGGATCTCCACGAGCTTGGGTTGCTCCCTTGCTGGAGCGTGACGACCCATTGATGGAAGACTTTGAAGGTTTCGTGGCTGCCTTTGAAGCCTGCTTTGGAGATCCTGATAAGTACCGTTCTGCATGCACAAAGTTACGGAGGCTCACACAAGGATCCAGACCAGCTTCCGTTTATGCATCCGAATTCCAGCAATTGTGCACGAACATTCCATGGGACGAGACTGCATTGATCGAACATTTCCGTTTTGGGCTGAAGGACGACGTGAAGGACCTTCTCCTTACGTTACCGGATGCCCAAACGTTAGCGGAGATCATGCAACAGGCCGTTCGCTGCGACAACCGTTTGTTCGAGCGCCGTCAGGAAAAATTCCGTCAGCAGTTCCTGCCAGCCAACCCTGTAGCCGTAGCACATGTTCCTGCGACACCTTCTGGAGCAGTTCCTATGGAGGTTAACAATTCCAAGCGTGGCCCACTTTCAACTGCTGAGAAACAACGTCGACGGGGTGAGAACCTATGCTTGTATTGTGGTGCAGCAGGACACAAGGTGGCGGAATGTCCTAATAAAGCCAGGAAGTTCAAGGCGCGTGAAGCCGAAGCTGAAGTTCAGCCGGAAAACTTCAATGTCCACTTCGTCTAGGAGCCGCGAAGTTGGACGTAGGTGCAGGCTCCATTGGTGCTACTCATACCATTCCATCACTCAAGTTTCCTGTACACATTCGCCTCAATAATCGAGAGCTCAAGGAGTTTGCCCTGTTAGACACTGGTGCAAATGCATGTTTCATGGATGACACTTTTGCAGCTCAGCATGGCATTCCGGTGGTGAAGTTGAAGCATGCAATTCCTGTAGAGGTGGCCGATGGTCGTTTGATTGCTTCTGGCGCAGTTACCCACGCTACCACACCTCTCTCTTGCAATCATGGTGCATTCAACTGTTCGATTTCCTTCAACCTGATCAAGACTCGGTCGACTCCCATCATTTTTGGCATGCCATGGTTCGTTGTTGCAAATCCGCAGATCGACTGGAGGTCTAGGACGCTCACGTTTTCCTCTCCAACAGCCAGGATCAACCCTGTACCTTCCTGCGTGCAGGATACATCCTTGGTGTCTGAGGCAGTACAAGCTACAGGATTGACCGTGCCTGTTCCTGTACCAGTGTTGAAGACTCCTGCTCGACAGGATTCACCTCATGTCAGTTCCTCAGCACATCCGCAGGCTTTCTCCACTCCTGTAAGTTTGCGGTGTCCTGTACAGGGTTCTTCCAATCCTGTATCAGTGTCGAAGGTTCCTCCTCAACAGGATCCACCTCCTGTTGATCCATCAGCACATTCACAGGCTCTCCTCACTCCTGTGCATCCACGGACTTCTGTACAGGATTCTTCCAATCCTGTACACTTGTCAACATCCACATCTGTTTCTTCCAATCCTGCTTCTTTTCATTACTCTGTTTCTATTCCACCCCCCAAGATCCTTCCTCTTTTTCAATCACAGCTCCTTCCTGCTCCTCTCCGAGTTCTTACCACTACCATGCATGAACTTACCACTGATCCTGCTCCTTTCCACCTTTTTGCCTTTCAAGTAACTCCTACGTCCTCTTCTACCTTTCCTGTGTCTGACTCTCCTGTTTTTCAATCTCCTTCACCTACTCCTTCTCCTTCTCCTCCTTCTTCTCTACCATCCAAGTACCACGACTTTAAGGACGTTTTTGACAAGCACAAGGCTACAGTTCTTCCTGTTCACAGGTCCTACGACTGTCCTATTGATCTTGCAGAAGGAAAGACCCCACCGTTCGGACCGATTTACGCATTGTCACCCACAGAGTTGGAGGTTCTTCGCCAATACATCGAGGACAACTTGGCATCCGGCTTCATTCGTCACTCAAAGTCCCCTGCAGGAGCGCCAATCTTCTTTGTCAAGAAGAAGGATGGGAGCTTACGTTTGGTTGTGGACTACAGGGGTTTGAATCAAGCTACCATTCGGAATCGGTACCCGTTGCCATTGATCCCGGAACTTCTCGATCGGCTGCGAGGAGCAAAGGTGTTCACGAAGATCGACTTACGAGGGGCCTACAACCTTGTACGGATTCGTCCCGGCGATGAGTGGAAGACTGCCTTTCGTACAAGGTATGGACACTTCGAGTACACGGTGATGCCTTTCGGCCTTACCAATGCCCCAGCCGTGTTCCAACATATGGTGAACGACATCTTTCGTGACTTCTTGGACCAGTTTGTGGTGATCTACCTTGACGACATTTTGATTTTCTCCAAGGACCAGGCGGCACATGACAAGCATGTACGGTTGGTTCTACAGCGGCTTCGTGAGCATGGCTTGTATGCGAAGTTGGAGAAGTGTTTTTTCGATAGGGATTCTGTGGAGTTCTTGGGCTACATCGTCTCTCCTGCTGGCGTTTCCATGGACATGCACAAGGTGAAGACCATCGTGGAGTGGGAGAGGCCCAAGTCTGTACGAGATGTACAATGTTTCCTTGGCTTTGCAAACTTCTACAGGCGATTCATACAGGACTTCTCCAAGCGTGTACTTCCACTCACGGAACTCACCAAGCGCACAGAGGTTTTCTCTTGGTCCGACAAGGCGGAACATGCATTCACAACACTCAAGGACACCTTCACGACAGCTCCGATTTTAGCACATCCTGATCCTTCTCGTCCTTTCTTCGTTGAAGCAGATGCCTCGGATTTTGCAGTAGGATCCGTCCTATCGCAAGTTGGAGAGGACAAGTTGCTTCATCCTGTAGCTTTTCACTCTCGTAAATTCCTGTCGGCGGAGATCAATTACGAGATTCATGACAAGGAACTCAAGGCCATTGTGGATTCGTTTGAGGAGTGGCGGCATTTCCTGGAAGGTGCTGCACATCCTGTACAAGTTCTTACGGATCACAAGAACCTGGAGTACTTTCGAAC
The DNA here is from genome assembly GCA_003024785.1 of Selaginella tamariscina. Lineage (NCBI taxonomy): Eukaryota > Viridiplantae > Streptophyta > Lycopodiopsida > Selaginellales > Selaginellaceae > Selaginella > Selaginella tamariscina. The sequence goes on along the minus strand of PUQB01000897.1, from coordinate 11,672 downwards.
GGCTCGAGTTCTCAGTCGGCGACAGGCTAGGTGGGCGGAGTTCCTATCACGTTTTGACTTCGTCATCGTCTACAGGCCCGGTTTTCGGAATGGCAAGGCGGACGCATTGTCTAGGCGCTCCTACCTTGCACCAAGCCCGGGCGATCCTGCATTTGACTGTCAAAGGCAAGTGTTGTTGGGTCCTGATCGATTCCGGCTTGCGGCACTGCAGGTCCATCAGGCTCCAGCAAATTCAACTCTCCTACAAGACGTCCGTTCGCAGTTGGCTACAGACGACTTGGCAAAGAATGTGTTCTCACACATTCATCCTGACGTTGCAAGTTCCTCTTCCTCCAGTTCCCGTCCAGACTACAACCTGTTCACCATACAGGATGGACTCCTGTATCGGGAAGGTCTCCTGTACGTTCCTGTTGGTGTTTGCAGGACTCGTGTGGTACAGGATTGTCATGATACTCCGGCTACAGGACATTTTGGTGTGGCCAAGACAGTTGAGTTGGTGACTCGCAACTATTGGTGGCCTGGGTTGGGGTTTTGTGGAAAGGTTTGTACGGAGTTGTGACACCTGCAACAGGTCGAAGATGCCTCGTCATGCACCTTCTGGTCTTCTTCGTCCTCTTCCTGTTCCTTCTACTCCTTGGAGATCCATTTCTATGGATTTCCTCACAGATCTTCCTCCTTCTCGTGGATTCGATGCAGTTCTTGTGGTGGTTGACCGTTTCACCAAGCAGGCTCATTTCCTACCCTGCAACAAGACAGCTACAGGTCAGACAACTGCCGAATTGGTGATCCGTGAGGTGTTCCGACATCATGGTCTTCCTGAGAGCATTGTTTCCGATCGAGGTCCACAATTCATGTCCAAGTTTTGGCGAGAGCTTCTTCGGAGTCTACAGGTTAAAGCGGATCTTTCTTCAGGATATCACCCGCAAACTGATGGACAGTCAGAACGCACAATCCAGACCTTGGAGCAATATCTTCGTTGCTTCATCAGTTACCAACAGGATAATTGGTTGGACCTTCTTCCTATGGCGGAGTTTGCCTACAACAACTCCATTCACGCATCTACAGGCCAGACACCTTTCTTTGCTCTTACAGGTCACCATCCACGTTTTGACTTTGCTCTTCCTGCTTCTCCTTCTTCCGCTCCTGCAGTACAGGATCGTCTTCAGCATCTTCGGCAGGTACAGGATGATCTCCAGGTTCACCTTCAGCAGGCACAGGAACGGTACAAGCATCATGCTGATGCTCACCGTCAACCAGCACCTGCATACAAGATTGGTGATCTCGTGTGGCTTCTTCGTCGACACATTCGCACCAACAGGCCTTCTTCTAAGTTGGATTTTCAACGATTGGGCCCTTACATGATCGTGGCGGAGGTAAATCCTGTAGCTTTCCGACTCGAGTTACCACCTACGGTGAAACTTCATCCTGTGTTTCACACCTCCTTGTTGGAGCCGTATCATCCTTCTTCTCTTCCTGGTCGTGCTTCTTCTCCTCCCCCTCCTGTGGTCATTGCTGGTGAACCTGAGTACGAAGTTGCAGCCATCCTTGATTCTCGTCTTCATCGTCGTCAACTTCAATACTTGGTGGATTGGAAAGGTTATTTGCCTACCGATCGCACTTGGGAACCTGCATCCAACTTACTCCATGCTTCTTCCAAAGTTGCTGCTTTCCATCGGCGTTATCCTGCTAAACCAGGTCCCAAGACTCGTGGAACTCGTCCTTAGGGAGGAGGTGCTGTCACGACCCGATACAGGATACAGGATACGACATACAGGATTCAGCCTACAGGATATGCGATACAGGATTTCGGCCCGCAGGATATTCCCACAGGATATGCCACAGGATATTCCCGCAGGATATTCTCACAGGATATTCCCGCAGGATATTCCCGAGGATATTCCTACAGGATATTCCTATAGGATAAGGATGACCAATTTTGGCAGTGACTAGATTAGGCTCATGACCAGATTAGCTTGGAGTTGTGAGCATAAAAGCTCCGACCTAATTGTTGTACAATCAGTTACAATCAACACCAGTCATTCTACGATTATTCTTGTTCCTTGTTCTTCTTGTTCTTGTCTTACTCTTTGCCTCCTGCTCCTGTCTTGCTCCCGGATCCTGTCTTGTTCTTGGATCCGTCCTGTTCCTGTTCCTAGTTCCTGACCTGCTCTCGGTCTGTTCCTGAGTCAAGCCTTCCTGTTCTCGGAATCCTACTTGCTTCCTGGTTCCTTGGATCGTGCTTGACAAACACGGAGATCCACGTCTGGCTATTTATTCTTTTCTCCAAGGTGCACTTGTGAGCTGGAGCAGCAAGCGGCAAGCAACAATTGCTCTCTTCTTCAACTGAAGCAGAATATATTGCTGCTACTGCAGCAGAATATATTGCTGCTACTGCAGCAGCAAAGGAAGCAATTTGGATTGGAGAGTTTCTGAGAGAGATCTGTATTCCGGCTCAGCGACCCTGACTCTTTTCTGTGACAACAAAGGAGCAATTGAAACTATCAAAGAATCCAAAGTTCCACGGGAGGACAAAACATTTTGAGATTAAAGTGCATTTCATCAGAGAGCAAGTGCTAGCAGACAGAGTTCTTCTCAAGTATGTCCCAACTCAAGAGATGACTGCAGATGTGATGACCAAGGCTCTAGCAAGAGAGAAGTTTGTGCAGCATCGTGAGGAGATGGGAGTTCTCGACTCTTACGGCTGAGTGGGAGTGTGAGGAGCCAGCCTGGAGTCAAGGACAGGTGGCGACAGACGTGTACGCAATGTGATGATACATGTGCACTGAGCGTTACGGCGTTCCAATACTTTGTACATATATATTGAGAAAAATCAATATAAAAAAAAAAGGGGAGTTAGTTAGAAAAACTGATTCTCCATACCTTACTGATGGGATGAGACGGGATGGGATCCCATCTTGGCGCTGGAATATGGGATCTGAGGGGATAATCCCGTCTTCTTTGTTGCTGCATTCACCTCCTTAAGCAACTCGTCAGCAGCCAAAAACTTGCCTGCCTTGATTGAAGCGTTGATCAACAACTCAATGGTCGCAACGTTGGGATAGTATCCAAACCTCTCATCTCTTCAAAATATCCCATAGCAATCTCCAGTTCCCCATCTCTCGCACTCCCCTCGCATACGTCATGTGATCCGGGAGAATCCCATCTCTGTTCATATCGTCCAGGACCATCAGACATGTCTCCAACTTCCCCGCTTTCCCATCCTCGCCATGAGTGTGTTGTATGTGAACTTGTCGGGAGTGACTGTAGTTTTCATACGCGTGTAAAGGCTCCATGCTTCCTGTAGACGTCCGGCTTTCCCTAGGAGGTCTAGCACTATGTTATATGTAACCAGGTCCGGCTTGTAGTTGGCTTGTCTTTTATCCTCTGGAATACTTCCAGTGCAGCGTGGGCCTGGCTCACACATTGATGTTAGTGTGTGTGTGAGAGAGAGAATATTTGTTTGTGTGCAGAGTGCCTATAAGAGAAGGTGACATGCAGTGTACTGTACATGTTGTACATGTGGTGTATAGCACATAGATGGATGCATGTATTTACAAATGTAGTATGAGGTTTGTACGCACTATAAGTATATACATAACAGACACAGACGCACACACATACATACCTGTTAGCTCTACCCAGCCTGTTCATGAGAGTATTGAAAGCTCCCAGATTTGGAGCATATTCGCTCTCACAAACCTCTCTAAGAAGGTGAAAGTCTCATCTAACCGTCCAAGTACGGCAAAAGAATCTACCAGAATCCTGTACGACTTTGCATCCGGCCTAATCTCTTCCTCAATCATTCTCTCAAACAATTCTATCACCATCTCATGTTTTCCTGCAACATATGCATATGCATGAGTGTGTGCGTGTACATATATTTATTTTTACGTACACGGGCCTGGGTGTATATATGTCAAGATAGTGTTATTGGCTTTAACGTTTCTCTCTATATCTATCTATCTATCTATCTATAGCTATAAATGTCGATACAAATCAAGCTATCTTTGTTAACACACAAACACACACATGCGCGCGCCACACACGCACCTGTACGAGCGTGGCAATCCATCATCATGTTGAAGAGACCCAGGTTTGGCTTCAAGCGGTATATAAGCATCTCTCTGAACAGTTTCATGCTTATGTCTGACTCAAAACACTTGCAATATCCATTAATCAATGAAGAATATGTAAACTCGTCCGGCCTACATGATTATACTCAGATGTTTATGAGCCTCCTCCATCTAGAGAGAGAAAAAACGCATATACCACAGTATACATATATGTACCTATAGATACCTGGCCAAGAATGCAGAAGCTGCTGATAATGAAGTTGTATGACATAGTGTTTGGAGTAACTTTGTGACGTCGCATGCTCTTGAATATCAGTGGTACCACCTAAAAGGAGGACAATTAGCCCACACAACACACAAGCAAAGTTGTATGTATAAGTACCTGGGAGCAGCCAAGTTTTATTAACTTATAACATGAAATAATTGTAATCCTCCAGTGTTGGACGAATCTCGCATCTCTCCATTTTGTGAAAGGTCTCCAGGGCGTCCTCTATCATAGATGCCTCTATGTAATGTCCTCAGAAGAATCCTGTAACAAAAGCGCGTGTTTTATGCCTACTCATACTATGATATACTATATTTCTAAGTTATAATACTATATAGATACAGAGACACAGGCATATGTATAAGCTATCGAAAAAACGCGCGCACCCAGACACACACACGTAAACACTTGTATGTGACATATGTAATGGGGATCATCTGTTCTTCCATGCCCTTGATGACTATCATCAAACCTTCCATGGGTACCAAGAACCTTGAGTATGGCATTGCATGAGAATTGATCGTGTTCATATCCTTTGTATATGTCCGCCCATTTAAAAAATGCATATGCCAAATCCACATTATCCCTGTAAATGTGTACAAATACATAGTTTAGTACAATATCAAGATATATATGTATATACTAATCTTTGTATGCACATTTACAACTTTCTTTCACACACACACACTGACCCATATGTTTTGAAACTTCACATATGTGATACGGTGTCAAAACACCACCATTGCTTCGTACAATGTCCTCGGCTTCCCATGCAGAAACATTGCCTTTGTCTAAGAAGTCTGCTAAGATCATTCACAAGCTTGTTGTCCATTCTCGAGGGCTTGAAAGTCTTGCATCCAATGAGCTCACTCATAGCCCTTATAGCATGTTTTGAGCATCAGTATAATATATCAGATACATAGTGTACACATGCTACAGACACACACACACACACACATACTGTAAACTATCTAAGCTTACTGTAATTTACATGAAAATGTAACTTATATGTGTGTGATCACACAAACATACTGTAAACTGAATTGCATAAGAATATAGATGTATATGACGAGTGAGTAGTAACATCGAGCTTATAATACAATACATACTTTTGACAATAAAGTTGGAACTGTATACATAAACTATCTTAACTTACCGTCAGATGTAATGCCGAACTCTCTCTCTCTCTCTCTCACACACACACACACACACACACACACACACATATATATATGGGATACAAACTTATCCATTTGGTTTACAACATACATACATATATAAATTTGGTACTATACTGAAATATATAATACCATAGTTAGGACATACACTTCCATTCCGCGAGGTCCGGGCACCACGTAAGGTTTAAAAGTAATGCGCCACCAATAGTTTAGACGAGTGTTTTAGAGAACAATGTAGAAATAAATATGTAAAAATTTAATTTTAATTAGTATTTATGAGTAAAAGCTGATATAGGGTTTAAAAGCTATTTTTTCCTATTTTTAAAGTAGACTTCAGAACATGATTTTTTACTGAATAAGGGCAGGGAGCATATTGCCACCTACTTTTATAAATCTATTTTGTTTTGTCACAATATTATTAATAGTATATAATTAGTTTTTTCAATTAAAAAAATTATATCAAAAGAAAATATTGTAAATTCATTTACGTTATATACATAATCGTTTTTAAACTAATATGAGACTCTCTGCCCCCTCGTAAAAATGAATACATACACAGCACTAGCAGTAACAACTCGTACATCTGGTGTAAGGTCTCTCTCTCACACGCGCGCACTAACTTTTGTATATAAAAATACAAGACTTGTTTAAGTAAAAGGTTAAACTGTGTGTAAGTTGTTTAAGGTGGAAGTTAAGCATTTAGAGTATCCAGATAACAATATTCTTTCCTTTCTTTTTATATTTATTATTTATTTTAATGCATGTCAAACCTTCGTATTTATTTTATGACACCTATACTAGCAAAAGTAACACATGTAACCCATCACGATGTTTTGGCTTACCCGGTATTTATTAAGAAAAGTTTATCAAATAAAAATATATTTTTGAAATTGGAAAGTTTTATTAAAAGTAAAAAAAACAACCATGACTGTTACCTTCGTTAAAGTTAATTAATTTAACTCTGGGCATATTTAAGATCGTGTAAGGAATAATAACAGGATTAGTATGACTTTAAAAAGTTTAAACATAAAAGGAATTTTATAAAATTGTCAGTAAATTCTGATGAAAGTCACTAAAAACGCTCATTTTAATATGCACACCGATTAATTTGTTTTATAACTTCTATACTATAGAAACTTGATAAAACCAAAATAGTAAATAACAAACCTTTTAAATTATAAATTACAACTTTTGGTCACAGGGAGCCATATAGATTTACATACGCTATGTATAATAAATAAGATGCTTAGTTTTAGCATTTCTTGAAAATGGTTCTTGTCTAATATACTGCATCTGCTGCGAAGAGGATAGTCCAATCGCATTCAAGGGATAAAAACATAAATATCAGTGAGTGAGTGTGTGTGTGTGTGTGTTGAGATAGAGAGTTTGTATATTATAGATACACACACACAATGCATGTTTTATTTAAAACAATAAGTAATTAATTAATAAATATAAATGCGAATAGTCCAACTGAGTTTACCACAGAAGCAACATGTACAACGGAGAGATTAGCAAAAGTAGTAAATATCATTCAAATGGTTAATATGTCATAAAAAAATATAACTACATGATATTTTAATGTATGTATGTGCACACACATACACACAATAATAGAAGTAATGTGCCTATCAATAATTTTAAAGGAGAGGATGTAGAAGTAACTATTAAATATTAGATTTCTATAATGAGTAACTGATTTTATTTTAATTAAGATATTATTCATAAACATGAAATAATTCAAAACGTTATATGTTAAACTCTCTTTTTCAAGCGTGCCCAAATTGAAGGTGAATTTTAAATGCTCTTGAATTGATTCTTTACATTTTTATTTTTAAATTTAACTTAATGAAACTAGTGTAATGAGTTCTTAATGATAATAAAATAGAAATTTAATGTAAATGACAAACATGTACAAAAGAGTGTGCGACACACAGTGTCGCACAAACACACACACACACACACTACACAAACACATGATATATATACACACATAAGAGAGATGTTCATTGACTTACGTATAAGTCATATGCATATGTTTGATATACTACAACTTAAACTTAACACACCTACAGATTAGTGAATTAAAGAAAATGATAGATTAATCGAGATGAAATTCATAAACCTGAAGTAGTAATATATAAAATGCTAGTATGAGATTTTTTTATTTATAATTTTTAACTTCTGAACTCTTTATTTTTTTAATTTAATAAAGTTCTGATATCAATTTAAAAAATTAATATTAAATATAAATTAAAGACTTTTAATTGATTATATACAGTTATGTTTTTATTTAACTCTCATATATTAAAAGTGAATGATGTGAAATGGAAGATAGTTTCCGCTAATGTTGTTTGCTTTGTATTTTATTAAACTCTCTATCTCTCTCTCACACACAAACACATACACACGCTCACACACACACAGATATTCACAGGACGTGAAATATATTTGTCCGTGTGTGTGTATTGGCTTATAGTTATGTATGTCTATACATTCAGCATATGCATGGCCCATGTGTGTAGTGGCAAATAGTAATCACACAAATAGTTGCTACTTTAAATTATAGAAAGTTATGAGTTAATATAAAATGGTCAAAGTAACTTAAAATTATAGATATAAATGTCGAAGTCTCTTATACACAATAAGTAGAAGTATGATTTTTGAAAAACCAAAAATAAATTAAACCCTCATCTTTTCATCTGTGACAAATCTTTAGAAAATAAAAAACAAAATCTTTATAAGATTTTCAAAATGAGAAAATTTTCATTATTGATTTTATTACATTAATTTAGATTTAGATTTTATTTTGAAACTTTTTTAAGTATTATTACGAATAATTAAACTATTGACCATATATAAATAAATAGATACATACATACATACTATATCACAAGATATATACATGTATAAATGTAGGTAGATACTTATATATATCAAAGTATATCTATAGTTTAAGATACACATGTTTTTATATGTATACGCTAAACATATGCATATTAAGATATACGATAAATATTCAAAAATTTGGAATTTCTCTATATGTGTGTATCATTTATAGATACACATGAAATGTATGTACCCATGTGTATTGGGTTACAGCTCTTTTACATATATTATTATTTGTTATGTATCTATATATTGAATTTATATACATATGTGTGTGTTTGTGTCTCTAACGTCTTAAGAGATGTGCATGAAAAAGAAGTGATCGGCAGCCACAAGGATTCACTTGGGTAGAAACTTGTAGAATAGATGTCCTGAAATTAATTAGAAACTTAGTTTTTATAAGTAATTACTTTGAATTATTGATATTAAAGAATATTTTAATTTTTTTAATAAGATATTAAATATGTGTTCGAATCTTTCAATTTAACCAGTTTATCCCATGTTTTTAACTTTAAATGCTCGACATAATAATACTTGATTAATTATATACACTTAATTCTTAACCTAATTTAATAAGCTTCTTAATGTCATGGAATGAAAGATGTTTATAAAAAAAAGAAAGACAAAAAGGAGTGAGTTAGCACGGCAGCAAGCATTGTCAGATGCCGTAGCCATGCATGTTACAATGTTATATAACACATACATATATAAATCTTTAATAGCTTCATATAAATCTGTTTTATCTTTTTAAAATCTATCTAAATAAATCACTCATTTTCAACTTTTACTTTAATCTTTATAAAATTAAAATTATTATTATAACATTTACTATAATGTTTTACTCGCTTTAATAAATTACTTTTTGTGATCGAAAAATGTTATCAACATTAACAGAAAGATTAGTAAAACTTTAAAGATTAGCACAGATAATCAGTTTTTAATGAAGAAATTAGTGAAAAATCTAATGTAATTATCCCACATAGTATAATTACATTACATTAAGATGTATAATGTAATAATTATTTTATTATTATTATATTACGTTAACACGTACAACTGTAATGTGGAAATAAATGTTCAAACATTTTATTAATTAGTATTTATAAATTAAATGCGGTTTAAACTTATTTTCCTTTTTCTTAAATAAACTTTCTTTTTCTTACCACAAAAGGAAAGGAACGGAAAGATTAGTAAGAGTAATCGGGAGATTAGTAAGGAAATTAAGACAATATGGTGGTTAGTGAAGAGATTAGTAAGGAGGTTATATGTGTTTCTTGGGAGGAGGTTAGTTTATGATTCTTGTATCTTTGATAAATTCATTCCTTAACGTTCATGTATATTGCCTTTGTGCGTGTGTGTGTGTTCATATATATCTTAATGTATGTACACAGATATACACACAAACGACTCTTGCATAAAAAATGTGTGGTAAAATAAAACATGAATTAAACTTAAATGCTACTTAATTTTTAATTTGAACTTGATAAAACTAATGTAATTAGTTGAAACTGAATGCTGTGATAATATAAGATATTTTGATATGTTGCCATTTTCTTAACAGACATTGAACTTGATCTCTCTATTGAAATTGAAATGATGGAAAAAACTTTCGTAAACATAACTCAACCGATTAACCATGTGTATCTCAATATAATATAATTATTAAAAACTTATATTAGTTTTTTCATTAAATTTGCTATGAATTAAACGTACATATATTTAATTCTGTTTTTAAATTATCACATAAATAGAGTATTTCATTAATTTTTTAATACTTTAGATTTGTTTAAATAAAAATATATATTAAATATCAAACATTGTTTGAAATATTATATGAAACTTTTAAATAAGTTTTATTTTAATTTAAAGAATATTGTTGATGTCCCATCTCTCGTTTTATAAGTCTTTCGGTACTATTAATTGTATATAATAAGTTTATATAAAAATAATTACACATTAATATGAAGAAGCATAAACAACCAATGTTATATGTATGTATAAACTTGTAGTTTAATCATTTATTCTTTTTTTCGTGTCTGTGTGCGTGCGTGCGTGTGCATGTGTGTGTGAGTGTGTGAAAGAGAGAACATGTGTGCAATGTAAGACTCATGTAGCAGTAGTAGTTCTATAGTATATAATGGGTTGGTTAAAAGAGGATTAAAACCTGAAAAGCTGACATGCCAATTTACTTATCTTATTTCAATTAATATAACAGTCATAAACATGTTATTTCTTTTTTTTTTTTCTTTTATTTAATACAGTTCTTCATAACGTTCCTTTAAAAATAATATTAAAATATCTGAATTAATAATTTTTATTTGTACTATCGGGCTCCTTTAAAATCTAATGTGAATTATTAATTTTAATTTGTACGTAGTTTTTTAATGAAACGTGAAATGGAGCAATTTATAATTTGTCATTTCTCTTGGCAAGGCATATTAAAGATAAAAAATGTATAAGGGACTCTCTTGTTTTATTCAATAACCACAACTGTTATAAATGACAAATATGTACTCTTCCAAACACAAACAACGCTGTGTGTGTGTGCGTGTTTATCTCTTGAAAGTAGCCAAACTTAAGTGATAACTTCATAATACTGCACGTTAAAAGTTAAATATTTAACAAAATCATATTCTCATTTCACACGGATTGATCTAAATATTTTGTACTTCTTTAATATTTATTAATCTTGTTTATAATCTAAGTTTTATCAATCTTTACATGTTTATGTCTCTATATATAGGAAGAATTTATTAAATCAAAGTTAAAAGCAATAATGAAATGTTAAAACACATATTACTTAGCCAATGCAGCTGAGAACTTTCCTTGTGTGATAATCTCATCGCCTACATAAGCTGTTCCTTCCATAAAAAGCTATTCCCAGTTTTCTCTTTAACACTTCCACCCGTAACTTCAAGACATCACCAGGTAGAACACGCTTCCGAACACTAAATCCTTTTTACTAGTAAATAGAACTTCTCTTTTGAACCCGATTTTAACAATGCTATTCCTCCCACTTGAGCTATAGCCTATTCACAATGTGTGTACATATGTGGTGGTGTTTATTAGTGTGTGTAGGTATGTATTCTACCTCGAAGATGAGTTCCTCAGGCATGATTGGAAGACCACAGAAATACGGTTCGTTGAAAGTCACATGTTTTATACCAATAGCAAGCTCCTCCTTCCTCAACTCTATCACTTTGTCCACAAATAAAAAGGGAAACCTACATAGAAAAAAATATTATATACGTGCGTGATCTTGATTTA
>PUQB01000896.1:0-78276 GCA_003024785.1 Selaginella tamariscina | reverse complement strand
GATTGTAAGCCCCTCGTAAGTCGATCTTTGTGAACACTTTTGCTCCTCGTAGCCGATCTAGAAGTTTCGGGATCAATGGCAATGAGTACCGATTCCGGATGGTGACTTGATTTAGTCCACAACCAAACGCAAACTCCCATCTTAATTCTTGATAAAGAAGATAGGTGCTCCTGCAGGGGACTTTGAGTGACAAATGAAGCTGAATGCCAAGTTGTCCTCAATGTACTGGTGAAAAACCTCCAATTCTGTAGGTGACAGTGCATAAATCAGTCCGAATGGTGGAGTCTTTCCTTTCGCAAGATCGATAGGACAGTCGTATGACTTGTGAATAGGAAGAAATGCAGCCTTGTGCTTATCAAAAACATTCTGGAAGGAGTGATACTTGGATGGCAAGGAAGAAGTAGAAGGAAGAGAAGGGGATTGAAAAACAGGAGAGTCAGATACAGGAGAGGTAGAAGAGAACGTAGGAGTTACTTGAAAAGCAAAGAGATGAAAAGAAGCAAGATCAGTGGCAAGTTCATGCATAGTAGTGGTAAAATCTCAGAGAGGAGAAGGAGGGAGCTGTGAATAAAAAAGAGGAAGGATCTTGAGGGATAAAACATAAGCAGAGTAAGAAAAGAGGCATGATTGGGGAAAACCTGTACGAATGTTGATGAGTGTACAAAATTGTAAGAATCCTATACAGAAGGTTGTGAATGCACAGAAGTAAGGAGAGCCTGTGAATGTGCTGACGAATTGACATGAGATGGATCATGTTGAGGAGGAACCTTCGACATTGATATAGGTTTGGAAGAACCCTGTATAGGAATTCGCAAACTTACAGGAGTGGAGAGAGCCTGCAGATGTGCTGATGAATTGACATGAGGTGAATCTTGTTGAGAATGAATCTTCAACACTAATATAGGAACAAGCACGGTCAATCATGTAGCTTGTACTGCCTCAGACACTAAGAGCATATCCTGCACACAGGAAGGTGTAGGATTGATCCTGGCTGCCGAAGAGAAAAATGTGAGCATCTTAGACCTCTAGTCAATTTGAGGATTTGCAACCACGAACTATGGCATGCCCAAAACGATGGGAGTCATCCGAGTCTTGGTCAAGTTGAAGGAAATCGAACAGTTGAATGCGCCATGAGTGCAAGAAATAGGTGTGGTAACATGGGTAATTGTGTCAGAAGCAATCAGACGACCATCTGCAACCTCTATAGGAATTGCACGCTTCAACTTCATCACCGAAATGCCATGTTGAGTTGCAAAAGTGTCATTCATGAAGCATGCATTTGCACCAGTGTTTAGCAGGGCAAACTCCTTGAGTTCTCGATTATTGAGGCGAATGTCTATAGGAAACTTGAATGATTAAATGGTATGAGCAGCACCAATGGATCCTACACCTATGTCCAACTTTGCGGCTCCTAAACGAAGTGGACATTGAAGTTTTTCAATTGGACTTCAGCTTCAACTTCACATGTCTTGAACTTCCTGGCTTTAATAGGACATTTTGCCACCTTGTGTCCTGCTTCACCACAATACAAGCATAAGTTCTCACTGCGACAATGTTGCTTCTCCACAATTGAAAGTGGACCACACTTGTATTTTTCAACCTCCATAGGAACTACTCCAAAAGGTGTCGTAGGAACATGTGCTACAGCTATAGGATTGGCTTGCAGGAACTGCTGACGAGATTTTTCTTGACAATGCTCAAACAAACGGTTGTCGTAGCGAACTGCCTGTTGCATGATCTCCATTAAGGTTTAGGCATCCGTTAATGTAAGGAGAAGGTCCTTCACATCATCCCTCAACTTAAAACAGAAGTGTTCGATCAATGCAGTCTCATCCCATGGAATGCTCGTGCAAAGTTGCTGAAATTCAGATGCATAGATAGAAGTTGGTTAAAATCCTTGTGTGAGCTTTCGTAACTTCGTGCATGCAAAATGGTACTTATCGGGATCTCCAAAGCAGGCTTCAAAGGCAGCCATGAATCCTTCAAAGTCTTCCATCACACTCCAGCAAAGGGGCAACCCAAGCCCGTGGAGATCAAACTAGTAAGGATGCCAAAAGGCCAACCTTTTGTGCATCAGTCAAGTAGCGATGTGATTGCATGCAGATCAAAAGTCTGATCTAATTTAGAAAACCTGTCACGATTCGATACAGGATGTAAGATTCCGAATATAGGATACAAAATGCATGATTATGGATACAGGATACAAGATGCAGGATTCCGGATACATGATACAGGATACATGATATGCCTACAGGATATACCTACGGGATATTCCTACAGGATATACCTACAGGATATTCCTAGAGGATATGCTACAGGATATACCTTTAGGATAAGGGTCACTAATTTATCTCATGACTAGATTAGGCTCATGACCAGATTAGCTCTTAGAGTTGTGAGCATAAAAGCTCCGACCTAATTATTATACAATCAGTTACTATCAACACTAGTCATTCTACGATCATTCTTGTTCCTTGTTCTTGTCTTGCTCCTTGCCTTCTGCTCTTGTCTTATTCTTAGTTCCTGTTCTCTCCTTGTCTCGCTCCTGGATCCTGTCCTGCTCTTGTCTTGCTCCTGGTTCCTGTCCTGCTCCTGTCCTGCTCCTGTCTTACTCTTGGATCCTATCATGTTCTTGTCTTGCTTTTGGATCCTATCCTATTCTTATTTTGCTCCTGGATCTTGTCCTACTCTTGACTCCTGAGTTCCTAGTTTATGTCCTGCACTTTGTCCTGCTCTTGAGTTCTTAGTTCCTATCATCCTCCTTATCCTACTCCTAAGTTCTTAGTTCCTGTTTTGCTCCTTGTCCTACTCCTGAATCAAGCTCCCTTGTCCTACTCTTGACTCCTGAGTTCCTAGTTCCTGTCCTGCTCCTTGTCCTGCTTCTGAGTTCCTAGTTCCTATCATGCTCCTTGTCCTGCTCTTGAGTTCCTAATTCCTGTCCTACTCCTTATCTTGCTCATGCGTCAAGCTCCCTTGTCTTACTCCTAAGTCAAGCTTCCTTGTTCTTGGATCGTGGCTTGACAAAACCTTGGAAATCTACGTGATTGCCACTGAACTTCTCTAACATGCTGATCTTTGGTTCTGAAGAAGAGTTCGATGGAAAGGAAACCACGGATGCTTGAGAGAGAGCTTGCATAGCAACCTTGAAGGATGCATCAACAGCTACATGCGCCACGTTGGTAGAACCTTGTAGATTTGTGACCACTTGGTGCAAAGTGGCCAGCTCATGAAGCAAAATTTAGTACTCATGTTGAAATTGTGCAAAATCTGCCATGATCCGTGAAGGAAAGAAGGAGAAAAACAAGGGGGAAAAGCTAAGGAGGAAAAAAAGTAACTGGAAATTAGGGAGTTATGAGAGCAGTTATTATCAAATTGTCAAGCCACAATCCAAGAATAAGGAGGCTTGACTCAAGAGCAGGATAAGGACTAGGAACAAGATAAGAGCAGAACAGGAAGCAAGGAGCAAGACAAGAACAAGACAAGAATGATAGTAAAATGACTAGTGTTGATAGTACTAATTGTATAACAATTAGGTCGGAGCTTTTATGCTCACAACTCCAAGAGCTAATCTAGGCATGAGCTAAAAATATACTCCAAGAGCTAATCTAGTCATGAGCTAAAAATGGTGTCCCTTATCCTATAAGCATATCCTGTAAGTATATCCTATAGGCATATCCTGTAGGTATATCCTATAAGCATATCTTGTAAGCATATCCTGTATCCCGTATCCTGTATCCTATATCATGTATCCCATATCCTATATCCTATATCATGTATCCCGCATCCTGTATCATGTATGGGATCCTGTAAGTATATCATATAGACATATCATGTATCCCGTATCCTGTATCATGTATCAGGTCGTGACACAACCCCTTTAGGGCGACAAGGGGGACCCTGAGCCACAATTAACCCATAAGGGTTTGAGTGGCCAAGTCATACCCTAGTCATAAGGTTAATACCTAGTGAGGACATGAGTGTGTGCCGTAGGTGGATAGGAATTTTTTGTTAAGCAAACTTCTTAAGATTAGGTTGAACAACCCTAAACATGCGACCATGAAAGGGCTTTTGCTAACAAGCTTAGGTTGTTCAACCCCTGGATATGTTTACACTCCCAAGGAAAACACCCCCTAGCCAAGTATATTAACTAACACACTCAATTACGAGTCTTAGCCTTCCTTAAGTGGATGCCCAAGGCTTGCACCCTTATGCTTGCTAAATGATCCAACCCTTTAGTGTTAAACTCATAACACAACTCATAAGGGTGTGCCTCGGGCATTGTACCATATGTCATATAACCTAGTGTCACATGTTAATGTGACACTATTTTCCAAGATGTGCGTTATCTCATCATATCTCGTTAAATTAAAAAGTTACATGTGGTGTCACAAATGTGGCTTGTAGATGCTAACCCTAAAAACCCTCTTTATAAACCCTCAAGAACATGGTAATGCTAACTCATCTAACTTAGTGGAACATGCACTTCCAACAAGACCTTTAAGGTGCGGATTTGCCAATGATAAGGGTTAGGTAATCTTTAGGATGTGACGTACCCTTGTACATTGAAAGTTAGGGTGGCACAATATGGGTTGTGCCTTGATGACACAAACTAAAGCTTGCATCGATAGAAGAATATGAGCTCATTTACGAACCAAGAACTCTCTTTACAACTACCTTACCTTTGATGGAGCCTCCACCTCTTTTCCTACTTAAGTGGGTTAACATAACAATCTATTTCTAGCTTGGTGCGTTTAACTTAACCATCTGCCTATGTAAGAGTTTTAACCTGGAGGGTTAACACGTGGCCGGCAAGTGGCCTTTCGGCATCAATTCCCCTATGTGAGCAACACTAAGTCTTTCAAGTTGACCCCAAGAGTCTGACTCAAATGCCTAATTGAATAGAAGACTTAGAGTCCTAACCTAAGTCCCCTAGAATGACCATCCCCCGAACCTAGAGGATATCCCGAGTAGACTTTAAGATCCTATCTTAGTAGACCTAGATAGGCTTATGCCTTAACCTCACAAAGGAGATATGTCTCACGCATACCCCCGTGACATAGCAAAGGCATCATCATTTACCCCTTGAGGAATCACCCTCATCGGGGAGTACAACTCCTTTAGGGCGACAGAGGTACCTTGAACCATGATTAACCGCTAAGGGTTTGAATGGCCAAGTCATACCCTAAACCAAGGACATGAGTGTGCGCCGTCGGCGAACATGAGTGTTCTACTAAGCAAACTCCCTAAAGCAAGGTTTGGATAACCCTAAGTACATGACCTTACGAGTGCCTCACAAAAGGGCTCATGCTAACAAGTTTAGATTGTTCAACCCTTGGTTTCTAAGGAGAACACTCCCTTACCTAAGTGTGCCAAAGCACACCCAGTTACAAAACCTAACCTCCCTTGAGCGGATGCCCAAATCTTAGCACCCTAGTGCGAGCACAAACATGCATATCCAACCACTTGGCAACAAACCCATGACACAACCCAAAGGGCATGCCTTGGGTGTTATATCGTGTGACGTCTAGCCTAGTGTCACATCTCCTTGTGACAATATCTTCCACGATGTGGGCTATCATCTGTCACGACCCGATACAGGATACAGGATTTCGGATATAGGATACGGGTTGTAGGATTTTCCTACAGGAGATTCCTATAGGGATTCCGGATACAGGATACAGTTGCAGGATATTCCTACAGGATATGCCTAGAGGATAAGGGACATGTGGACTCATCTTAGCCTCTGCATGCATGCAGTCACTTTGCATGCATGCAACCACTTTTAGCACTCATGCCTAGATTAGCTCTTGGAGTTGTGAGCATAAAAGCTCCGACCTAATTGTTGTACAATCAGTTACTATCAACACCAGTCTTACTACGATCAATCTCGTCTTGTCTTGTTTCCTGTCCTACTCCTGTCTCGCTCTTGTTTCCTGTCCTACTCCTGTCTCGCTCTTGTTTCCTGTCTTGCTCATGGATCCTGTCCTGCTCCTGTCTTATTCCCAGATCCTATCCTGTTTCTGTCCTGTTCCTGGATCCTGTCCTGCGCCTTCCTGTCTTGCTCTTGGATCCTATCCTGATCCTGTCTTGCTCTTGAATCCATCTTGTTCCTGTTCCTAGTTCCTATCCTGCTCCCGGTCCTGCTCCTGAGTCAAGCCTTCCTGTTCTTGGAATCATGTTCTCTTTCTAGTTCCTGGATCGTGGCTTGACATCATCCTTAGATTTAAGAGTTACATCAAGTGCCACAAATGTGGCTCCTAAATGCCAACTCTAAAACCCCTTAGTGAACCCTTAGAAATTGGGTAATGTGAACCTATCAAACAAGATCCCATGCCCACAATTGGACAAAGGACATAGATGTGCCTTGCTTGGCCATGAGTGCTCACCTAACTTGACGTGGAGGAGGAGGAGGCTAAAGACAAGCCTCAACCTCTGCCTCTTGGAACGTGCATTCCAACAAGACTTCCATGCATGGATTCGCCAACGTTAAGGGTGAGCTACCTCGAAGGTGGGACATACCCTTGTCATTTGGAAGTTAGAGCATCACAATAAAGGGTTGTACTTTAATGATACAAACTAAAGCTTGCACTAACAAAAGAGCAACAAACTTAATCATGAACCCAGGAGCTCTCCTACTCATACTCTACCTTACTTATGTGACGGAGCCCCCCCCTCCCCTCCCCCTCTTTGCAAGTGGGTTGGCACGGAATTAGCTAGCCCCTTATTTAGTTAACGAGATGAGTGTTTAACTTAGCCTAACTCCTAACCCTAAAACCTGCGTGGGTTAGGGAAACCCTAGGGCTAGGTTAACCTTAAGGGTGTTCCTAATCTTACTTTACACGCCAAACTCATCTGCATTAACCAATTAGCCTAACCGGGACGTCAAAATTGGGGGTGGGTTTTCTAGAAGGTACATTCTAGCTTTACTTAGAGTTTCTTACAAATACCTAATGACACCTGGCCGGACTATCACCAAATACCCAAGTGCACTGAACAGGCATATTTCCTACTACATATAGGATTCATCAACATAGTACAGTAAATAACAATCAACATCCAAAATAAAAGGTCAAGTCATAGTAAAAACTATGACAACCTATCCCTAAACCCTATTATGAGGGGTTTAGAGCATAGATTAAGAAAACCCTAGGGGTGTTTATAGCCATATCAGACACATCAAACTCACTATTAAAATGAGGGGAGAGTTTTTTAAATGGAAGTGTTTACTTTGCTTAGAGTTTTTTTTTATAAATACCTAATGACACCCAATGAGACCATCACTAGATACTCAAGTGCATGAAACAAACTTATTTCCTCAACATTTAGGAGTCATCAACATATTTCAGTATGTAACAATAATCAACTTTCAAAGTAAATAACAATCATAATAAAAACTATGACATATTCTTTACTTTTAAAAATGTCAACATCCTCATTAACGGATAACTCTAACTCTAAAATTAGATAATGTTAAAAGAAAATTAATCAAAACTAACATATCACTTTGTATGGAGTCAACAAAAAACTCACATAATCTTCATTATCTTTTTTACATTAATAAACGTTATAACTAAAATGGGAATGATACATGAAAATGGAAATATAAAAAAAATCTTTAATTAATACTTATGTACTAATTATTAATATTTTAAATATACATTTTAAAGAATAATCTTTTTTAAAACATATATTATTCTAAAAATTATTTCTTTATATTAAAAATGCTAATTAAATAATTAAAATTATTAAATATTAAGAAAATGGGACTATAGACATTCCCATTTTAGTTACAACATTTATATTATGCAAAACCAAGTATTTTAGAATCATCATTCATTAAGTTGTAAACTTAATTACCAAAGGCACCACTTGTAACATGAAGTCCCTAGAAACCTTTGCAAATTTGTAAAGTCTATCACCCAAATGTAGACAACATCATAGATAATTTTTAGACTTTACTAGAATTTATATTGGAGGCTTCTAATTAATGTTGATTGTCAGCCTCTAGATTAACAAAAAATAAGGCTTTACTTTATTCTTTAAAATTTAACATAATTGATAACCTTGTCGTATGTTATCATAACACCAAAATGTCATATTAACCTCATGTTTCAATTATATTTCATAATTCAGTAAAACTCAAAACATGAATAAAATATTTAATTTAATATGTTGAATTAAAATACATTATTTATTTTGGACACCTAACAATTTCGTAAAGCACCACATTGTTTCCCCAACAATGTATTGAGAAAACCTCTAATTTTTTAATTAACTTAAAAACGTATTTTAAATTTCAACACTAAAATACCACATACCAAAGTGTCATACTTAAATTACTTTTTTGAGTCTTTTTATTTCATGATTATGGTCATCCCACATGATCATCCCTAAACTATAATATTAAGCACTTTTGTCTCAATGTTAAATAAATATTATATTATACTTTGCTAAGTTATTTATAATTAATCTTGAAAAGACAGTCACAAATACTTTTAAAGTGTATAATATGAATATCTTAACAAATGAAGTGATAATGTTTCTAAATTGGATATTAAATTAAACACATTTTTGATACTAAAACTAAAGAACAATGACATTAAACACTAATATTGATTGCTAAAGAAAATAAGAAGCAAGTTGATATTGCGATGTTAACAATTGTGGAGTTTTGCAATAAATATTTTTGTGATTTTAAGCTTTCAAATAACACACTTAGAGATTATATGAAGTTGAACGATGTATACATCAATTGTGTCATAGATAAAGTTAGTATTCGCATATTTCCATCCTCATGTATTAAAATTTATGTGTGTTCATTTGCTATATTATAATTAATATATTATTTATTATATTTATTAATAGGCTTGATTGAGAAAAACATGTTAAACCACCTTACTTGTAATCAACACAGTAAAGTTGTACAACAAGAGAAGAATTTTAAAGGCAAATCATTTTGAATTGCCTAACTAGGAAGGCCTTCAAAGTTTTATATTACTAAACCAAAATCACAATTGACATTTCATGTCAAAACTAAGTAAGTTTATCTTATTATGATATACAAATTTTAAGATTAATATAAGTCATTTATGTAAATAAAATAAAGTTAATATGATTTCACATTGTTATTTGGACTATAGGTCAAGCTAAGGCAAGTGAAAGTTTAAACCATCCAAAGGACTTAAGTAAGTTGAATTAATATTTAATTAATTTTACATGTGTTTTTATATGAAGAAAATATAAGTAAATTTCAACGTATGTATATTCTTTACATATATCTATAGAACCTAAATAAGTTCAATTGACATTTTGTTTATTTAAACCAGAAAAGTTGCTATGTTGGGGCTTTCACAAGTCTTAATATACTTATAATAAGTAGATTGCATAACATGATAGTTAGGACTTCGAAGAATAGCACACCACCACGTCTATATCATGCAAAAACTTCTTTAACATGAATCGATGGGACTTTTCGACATGATAAAGGTTCTTCAAAGATGGTTTTAATAATTATACTTATAACTTTTGTGATAGCATTACAAAGGAAAACAGTTTAGTGCATAGAAATGTGTTAGTTGAGATGAAGAGTGGACAGATTAAGGATGAGCAAACAATTGCACATGGGTGGAGATTAGATTTTTGTATTGAAAGGTAACTTTCACCCCAGGCTCCAGAAACCAATTGCTTAGACAATAGAAACTCACATGCTCTACGAATGCTTAAGCAAGTTTCATGGGTTTTCCCAGCAGCAGTTAAACCACCAATTGCAAACCAGGTGCCAT
Source organism: Selaginella tamariscina (assembly GCA_003024785.1). NCBI lineage: Eukaryota > Viridiplantae > Streptophyta > Lycopodiopsida > Selaginellales > Selaginellaceae > Selaginella > Selaginella tamariscina. The sequence continues at coordinate 68,494 of PUQB01000896.1, read as the reverse complement.
AAGTGAAGCAAACTCCCCAAGAACCATACCTATATACGATTGAAAAACTTGTATTTGATCAAAGAAGAACAATACCAGGATCCATCGGGTCTTTGCATTCTCTCAATGAACTTGCAGCCCTTTTGAATCCTTTAGTTCGAACACCGGGATATATTTCTCTGAACAAGCATAAAGCTTGAATACAGGCTGATGTGCACTCACATATGGGTCTCGGCGAAAAGGAGGCTCCGGCTCAGGAGGCTTCATATTATTCTAGTATATCGTGGATATTCTAGGGTTATTCTAGCATATTCTAGAATATTCTCAAGAATATTCTAGAATATATAATTTTTTTAATATGCCGACTGGCTTAATATATGCGACTGGCTTAATAAAGCATTATCCTAAACCCTAAACCATTTATCCTTGTAGCACCAGTGAGTCATGAACTTTGTTGCAATTCACCAGCAAACGGTGGACCTCCATCTCACTAAGCGATCGCCTTTGTAGAAAATATGTGACGTCCGGGTTCAAGCCAAGCACACGGCTATAGACGAAGTACATGTGTACACATGGGCTCCAACTTTTGCTCTTCTGAAATGTAGAACAACTGCATGAAGAATAAGTATTAATAGTCACCTTTGCAGAGTCATTTCCTGCCGACACAACGAAAGCCTCCTTCCATCCTCTAGCTGTCACTTCAACATTTCGCACACAACCTAAAAACGTCTTGGCCTTGCAGAAATTCTTCTCTTGTTCCTTAGACATTTTTGTTGGAGTCCAGACCATACGTCCTTCGAAAGGTGGAATTGTTGTAGATCCAGCTCCATGTGGTGGCGATGGTGTTTTGTCCTTCTAACCCTCATCTACTCTTCCTGCCATCCCCTGTAAACCTTCCAGAACAAAGCCTGCATCCTGTAGTTCTCTCACCTCCTCACTTGTCAGCTTCGTTTCCTTGAGCAGTCACCAGCTAATGTATATTGAGTAATAAATTAAGCTAATATAAAAAAAAAAAAAAGATAAAAATACAACAGTTTTAATAGAATTCTTTTTTGCCGACTAAGGCCAATACTGCCGACTAGAAAGAATATTCCAAAATATTCTAGAATATTCCAAAATATTCTAGAATATTCTTGAATATTCGAGCCCAGGTCTCCTGGGCCCCAAGCCTCCAAAATGGCGGCACTCCTCACATATCTACAATTTTAAACAAAACTAGAATTGTTTCAGCAAGAAAAACAAAAGCAGACTTACGGATAGTCAAGTATTATGTCTCCAAATGTCTCTGCTGGATTGAATAGCTGAGAAGAAGCATTTTCAAATCAGTAATGAAGCGAACTATTTCCTCAAATTCCGTTTTCCTCCTCAACAAGGTGTGTGTGTGTTTGTGTTGTGTGTTGTGTGTGTGTGTGTGTGAATTATTTTAAGCTTTATGATTTGTGTGTGGGTGCGTGCGTGTAAGTAATTTTTTTGTGTGTGTGCGTGTGTTTGTGAGATGATTTTTTTTTTCTCAATCTCGGTTTGAATATTATAATATGAGAAGTTATTAATAGTTTGAAAAGAAGCTTGATTAAATTTAATATTATTTATATAAGTTCCGTGTAACATTGAGCATGAAATTGTGTAGTAAATTTATAATCAACATTTTAATTCTAAAGATGTAATAATTATTGTTGAATATTATGTATTGATAAATTGTTGATTTAAACATTAAAAAAATTAAACTTTTGCCTGCTTTAAGAGCTTTGCTACCTCTCTCGTTTGCTTGTTAATAATCCTCAACAAGCTTGCCTTGGTTCGGTGTGCTATCTTTAAGCCGGTCACTTCCCTTATTGTGTTCTCCAAAAGCTCGTCCTATTGTTGTTGCTGATGGATCCTGGTATTGTTCTTCTTTGATCAAATACAAGTTTTTCAATCGTATATAGGTATGGTTCTTGGGGAGTTTGCTTCACTTATGGCACCTGGTTTGCGATTGGTGGTTTAACTGCTGCTGGGAAAACCCATGAAACTTGCTTAAGCATTCGTAGAGCATGTGAGTTTCTATTGTCTAAGCAATTGGTTTCTGGAGCCTGGGGTGAAAGTTACCTTTCAAGCCATTTACATTGAGTTGATCAACTTGAACATGGACAAAAGTAGCAGAAAAGATTGACGTAAGGTGACTCCTATGAAAATTCTATATTAAATTCTTCTTCTCTTTCCTAATTCCAATTCACATTCTTCACACTATATCCATCTCCATCATATGTCATTGGTTCAAAATGAGAAAAATTACCCTCTTTTCTTAGTCTATACTTTAAAGTCCCAACCTCCCTACACCAAGCTTGTGTGTTTCAATTCCCACATAATTTTAACTTTAAATAAGCTGTTTTAATCCTAACTTGTAAAAAAATTAAATGAAACTCATTGCTTATCCAACCTTTTACATTATCATCTGCAATCCCAACCCCAAAATAACAACACACATTACAACAATCCATGAATTCATTACATCGTTTCAAATGTAAGATGTAAGTTTTAATTTTAATTTTAATATTTAACATTTGAACATGAAAATCTTAAATTCATAATTTAAATCTTAATAAAGCTTAAATTAATAATTTATGAATTTAATTTAAAATTAATAATATGATTTAATACAATATATATACTCTCTTTCCATGAATATATTTTAAGTATATTATGAAGGTACATACTCCACGGTCATATATTTTAAGTATATTCTAAATGTACATACTGGAACGTTTCTGTATATAAGGAAGGATTTGCTAACGTTGGAAGTATCCTTTATATTGAATACACATCATTCTCGATTACACACACTAAAGGTCATTTGCTAAACCCTAAACCCTAAACCACCCTAAACCTTAAACCCAAAACCCTAAACCCTAAAACCAGGATCAAAAGCTAATCTGCCTTAATTTTGACAGTGATTTAAATAGCTAGGTTTTAACAGGGTCTCGGCGAAAAGGAGGCTCCGGCTCAGGAGGCTTCATATTATTCTAGTATATTCGCGGATATTCTAGGGTTATTCTAGCATATTCTAGAATATTCTCAAGAATATTCTAGAATATATAAGTTTTTTTAATATGCCGACTGGCTTAATATATGCCGACTGGCTTAATAAAGCATTATCCTAAACCCTAAACCATTTATCCTTGTAGCACCAGTGGGTCATGAACTCTGCTGCAATTCACCAGCAAACGGTGGACCTCCATCTCACTGAGCGATCGCCTTTGTAGAAAATATGTGACGTCCGGGTTCAAGCCAAGCACACGGCTGTCACGACCCGATACAGAATACAGGATTCCGGATACGGGACATGGGTTGCAGGATTTTCCTACAGGATATTCCTACCAGGATTCCGGACACAGGATTCGTTGCAGGATATTCCTACAGGATATGCCACAGGATATGCCTAGAGGATAAGGGACATGTGGACTCATCTTAGCCTCTGCATGCATGCAATCACTTTTGCATGCATGCAACCACTTTTGCATGCATGCCTAGATTAGCTCTTGGAGTTGTGAGCATAAAAGCTCCAACCTAATTGTTGTACAATCAGTTACTATCAACACCAGTCTTACTACGATCAATCTTGTCTTGTCTTGTTCTTGTCTTGTTTCCTATCCTGTTCCTGTCTCGCTCCTATTTCCTGTCCTGTTCCTGGATCTTGTCCTGCTCCGGGATCCTGTCCTGTTCCTGTCTTGCTCCCGGATCCTATCCTGTGCTTTCCTGTCTTGCTCCCAGATCCTATCCTGATCCTGTCTTGCTCCTAGATCCGTCCTGTTCCTATTCCTAGTTCTGTCCTGCTCTCGGTCCTGTTCCTGAGTCAAGCCTTCATGTCCTTGGAGTCCTGTTCTCTTCCTGGTTCCTGGATCGTGGCTTGACAACGGCTATAGACGAAGTACATGTGTACACATGGGCTCCAACTTTTGCTCTTCTGAAATGTAGAACAACTGCATGAAGGATAAGTATTAATAGTCACCTTTGCAGAGTCATTTCCTGCCGACACAACGAAAGCCTCCTTCCGTCCTCTAGCTGTCACTTCAACATTTCGCACACAACCTAAAAACATCTTGGCCTTGCGGAAATTCTTCTCTTGTTCCTTAGACATTTTTGTTGGAGTCCGGACCATACGTCCTTCGAAAGGTGGAATTGTTGTAGATCCAGCTCCACGTGGTGGCGATGGTGTTTTGTCCTTCTAACCCTCATCTACTCTTCCTGCCATCCCTGTAAACCTTCCAGAACAAAGCCTGCATCCTGTAGTTCTCTGACCTCCTCACTTGTCAGCTTCGTTTCCTTGAGCACAGGCCAAACCATTGGTGGTGTTGGAATTCGTGATCGAAGAATTTTGCCGTTTGGCAGCGTGAAACACCCTGAATCTTTTGGGCAGAACCACATCATCTGTTGTACATACTCCTCATTCCCCAAGGCATCAATGTACATTCGTTTTCCATAGAATCCTGGTGCTGGCACTCTGCTTGGATAACCGATTGGTTTTCCACACAGAGCAGTTCCTTCCTGATTCATCCCCAAACACTTAACCTTACTGGATGCTCCGATTCGTCTGATGGCCCACTCTGTTTGAGCAATCTCTTTCTCCGAAACCTCTTCGAACCTTAACCTCTTTCTCTTGTTGTTTTGGACCACCCACTCTGTGTACTCTACATCATGTCTGTGTGAACGTCGAGCATTAGACTGTTCTGTTCCTGTGACTGTTCTCCTAACAGTTTGCACTCGAACGTTAGTGGTACTCGTGAACTCCGGGCTGGTCAAGTGTTCCTCGCCTTCCACCAGATTGATAATTGTTGATGGAGATACACTTTTCCCCTCAAAGAGTTTGCGTTGCACTCGTTTCAACAGAGTTTCCTTCGAAGGCCCTGACCCTGTATACCTCCTTTTTATTGCCGCTTTCACCTTCGCACTCTGCATAACTGCATCGGTGAGGTCTAACATTGTCGCCTCCAGCAGTGGTACTCTTTTGGCCAATCTTGCTCTTCTTGCTCTCGCGTGAATCACTTCAGCATTGTTTGTAGTTGGAACGCTCGCGAGTCCTTCTTCTGTCATGTCTCCCAGTTCCGCCATGGAGATGTGGTCCTCATGCCTGATCCACCAAGACAGCCATGTCTTCAAAGCTCGAATGTTTGACGCTCGTCCTTCCCAAAAAGACTCGAGAATTGCCAGTTGTTCTTTCTTAGATTGTTCATTCAGTGCTGCAGGCCAGGCACGAGCAAGCTTCATGTGTTCTTCGCGATGTTCTTCTGCAATCCATTTCTTTGTCACCTGACGCACGGATTGCATAAAGTAAAACAGACAGCTTCTTTCCCTCCCTTTCATCTTTGCTCCATTGTTGAATACTTGGCGCAAGGCTATCCATATCGCTCCAGCCTCATCCGACATGAAACCAGCAAAGTTGACATTCTCCAAAACAAACCTCTAGCATTGTGTTCAAGAACTTCAGCACTGCAACATTATCTTCGTGGCACATATCTGCGTAAGCTATAGTCACCATGGATCTGACACTGCAAGAGAGCGTTAGATAACGAAGATTAGAAAGTGTTATGAAGAGTTTTACAACTTACAATGGGTCATAAAGGTGTATTCCAATTGTCGCCCAGTCTGGTATGCGGTGCGTGTGGTCCAGAACAACCCATTGATCGTGAAGGTCTCCTCCACTTTGACACCTTCTGATGTACTCAACTCCTGAACTCGGTCCCTCAACTGTCATTTTGAAGATCAGAGGCTGCTCCTCAGCACCATGCAGTTCCATCCCTGGAACATGTATGACGTGAATGAAAGGTATTGGCAACTTTGTCTTCAGCTTCAGAAGACCCTCGTAACCCTCTCTAAAGTGTGTCTCCTTCTGTCTTGATTGTGTAATCCAGTCCCGAGTCCTAAAGAAAAGGTCATGTTAGTGTTTAGAGATCTAAAGAAAAATACCTTCGATGGTTTGTTAGAGGTTCAAGTTTTGAGAGTAAACCAGTGTATGAGACTTCTCCTTCTTCCTTGAAAAGTTCTTCAAAAGAGCTCATGCGCAGCTTGAAACTCAATCACTCGTTGATTGGTTTGCGGACTGCTCTTTACCACGTTGCTGACACTAGATCTGGCTCGCTGAACGTTTGAAGCTGACACTGAGGGGCTGACTGGATGCTGATGAACACCTCTGTGAATGAACAACCTTGTAAAAGAAATGTCGTCTGGCAGAATGTAGTACACATAAGCCGGACAAGTGTGCACCAGCAATGGCTCCTCTCCACAATGCTTACATTTCATGCCTATTACTTTGCCTGTCTCAGTTGTCTTTGCTTCTCCACAGCACTCTTGAAGTGACATTCATTTGCTTTCTTCTCAAAAGCCAAGTAGGGGCAGGTAGGATTGATGCATTTGAGATGTCCGACACATGAACTTCGACTGACTCGCGCCAAAACATGCCAGTGTGTTGTGCTCGGGTGTGTCCAATGGTAGCAACCATCCTTGCGATTCATCCCCGAGTACTTCTCTATGCTTTCTGTCTTAGGGGGAAGTTCGTAAATGACATTTCTATTGTATATCTGCAGTAGTTCAGAGACTCGTTTAACTTCAGACGAACCAATGAGATCCTTCCCTATCCTACATTTGTCTGCTCTTAGAAGACACACCAGCATGGATTCTTCACGCTCCTCTGTCCGCAACCTGAACAACGGGCCCTTTGCCGGGCACAATGTGTAAAAGACAAACTGGTTTGATGCATTACCTTCTGGTAACAACTCCACATCTTCTCCAGAACTCGCAGAAACTGACATCAATTGAACCACATGTATACTGAACCAACAAGGAATGTTGAAAGCAATGTGAAGATCATGTTCAAACACAAAAGCATTTCCATCTTCATTGACTGGGAAATCTTTATTAATGCCTTCATAGGTAACTCTGGCCATGACAACGCAAGGAGAAAGCTCGGTGGTTTAGGAAAGCAAAGCAAAAGATTAAACACACTTTCCCTTGCCAAAAAAAAATTACAATCGTTGATAAAAAACGTGAATACACGTTTGTATATAATTAATTCTACGGTGCCCAGCTCACAGTGTTCTTAATGATGTCCTCTCTAGTATCACCGATTTAATTTAATTACTACCTTTTATGATTTGAAATATCTTCATATTTACTAATTATTCACATATTTTAAAATAAACCCTAAATATTAATGTCACATTTATTCCGTAGGGTTCACTATTTTCATTGCGGCTAGGGTTTTTTGGTAGATAGGGTTTATTGTTTCCACTACGGCTAGGGTTCTTTCAATCTCAAATCTGTTTCCATTGCGGCAGATCTAGAGGGTTTTTTCAATCTCAGATCTCAGAGTTACGGTTTCCACTGTGGCGCCATCCAAGGTATTAATTTTGTATTTTATGATTTGCGGCTCAAAGTATTTCTTTTTCAGAGATATAGGGTCTTCCCATTTGTGCCGACTGAGAGCGACGGCACCATCCTGGTTCAGTCGGCAAACACAAGGTATCATCGATTTATTTATTTTTTTCCTTGCGGCTCAAGTATCCGTGTCACAATGTTTTTTTTCAGAGATATAGGGTCTTTCCATTTGTGCCGACTGAGAGTGACGGCACCATCCTGGTTCAGTCGGCAAACACAAGGTATTCGATTTATTTATTTTTTTCCTTGCGGCTCAAGTATCGTGTCACAATGTTTTTTTTCAGAGTTAATGGGTCTTCCATTTGTGCCGACTGAGAGTGACGGCACCATCCTGGTTCAGTCGGCAAAACAAGGTATTTTCGATTTGTTTATTTTTTGCTTTCTGGCTCAAGTATTCGTATCACAATGTTTTTTTTTCAGAGTTAATGGGTCTTCCATTTGTGCCGACTGAGAGTGACGGCACCATCCTAGTTCAGTCGGCAGCCACAAGGTATTTTCGATTTGTTTATTTTTTGCTTTCTGGATCAAGTATTCGTATCACATGTTTTTTTTCAGAGTTAATGGTCTTCTCATTTGTGCCGACTGAGAGTGACGGCACCATCCTTCTTCAGTCGGCAGCCACAAGGTATTTTGAATTTGTTTATATTTTGCTTTCTGGCTCAAGTATCCGTATACAATGTTTTTTTTCAGAGTTAATGTCTTCCCATTTGTGCCGACTGAGAGTGACGGCACCATCCTTCTTCAGTCGGCAGCCACAAGGTATTTTGAATTAGTTTTTTTTTCTTTGCGTCTCAAGTATTTCTTTTAAAACAGTTAATGGGTCTTCCCATTTGTGCCGTCTGAGAGGGACGGCACCATCCTATCTCAGTCGGCACCATTATCTCTTCAGTGCCGTCTGACAGAGTCGGCACAAACTATCCTCAGTCGGCAGGTTTTTTCTTCTACATCTCTCTGCCGACTGAGAGGGTCGGCACATCTAGCTTGAGTCGGCAGCCACAAGGTTAGTCATCTTTGTTTGTTTTTTTATTTTGTCTCCTAATCAATTGACTTGTGTGTTTGCTTTCCAGAGTTTACAAAATGGTGAGAGCTTCAAAACGTCTACTAGAGACTGCGCCTGATGAAGAGCCACGGGAAGAGAAGAGGATATCGAAGCAGAAGCGAGGCAAGAGAGGAGAACCATCTAATGTAGCAAAGGAGGATCCTCCAGTGACTCAGTCTGGAGTAGTAGCAGTTGAGCAAGAACAGCCTCCACCAACAATCACAGATTTCCCGGAGAGCTCGTCGCAGTTGCCTCCTTCATCCGCTGAGGTTGCAGTCCTGAACGAGCAAGTGCAGATGACAGAGGCAGTGAAGCTAGCGAGGACGACTTGGAGGAGGCAGTCAGCAAAAAGAGAGGCCGCGGGAAAGCTGATTCAAAAGGCAAGAAGGCGAAGAGCGATAAGGAGCCGAAGGAGTTATACAGCATACCGGCGAGCCTGCATTTGGAGAGCTCAGCAAACCTGCTCGACAAAATTACTATCAAGGGACTTGGTGATCCTCCTGATGTGCCCATCTGCAGAATACATTCCAACGAGGTGGTTCGACGAGTGAACCCAGGGGACTTGGACAGGCTGGTGTCATCGTTGAAGAAGGCTGGTTATCTACGCAACACGGCCTTGTTCATTCTGTCCATCGGAGATCGACTCACTGCTGAGGAGCTATCGGAGCTGTCGAAGGACACGATTCAGTACGAGCAGCACCGGTCTTTCGAGCAAGCTCTTACTCAGCCGGAGTACAAACAGTGGGCTTCAAGGCTCTCAAACAGGAAGTTTAGCTGCTGGGACGGGAACCATAGGCTACAGGCTTTGCAGAAGCTGTACCGAGAGGATGCAGAGGACAACCAGCGATGGGCTATTCGCGTTCGATCGAGTTTCATCTCCACGGAGAACCTCGACATTCTTCAACTGGTTTCGATGTTCCAATCGATTAACATGTGAGTATTTTCTTTTCTTTTTGTTAAGAGTTTAGACTTACAGTTTCGTTGAACAGATCTTCAGCAACATCTGTGGAAACAACGCTACCACATATTCTCCTCGCTGTAAAGGCGGTCTGCACTAGTACAGAAGGAACTCAGAAAATCCTCGAGTCACTCACGGAGGTTGATCGTCTTGAGGTGCGGAAGTGGAAGGAGAGTTCAAGGAAAGACGGCTTGGCATCCTCTTCCGAACCTGATCTGCGCAAAGATCTTTTCAAGGTAACCTCCGATTTAATTTATAGGAAAGAAATTTTTAACTTATTCTATGTGCAGAACGAGATCGACGATGATCTCGACAGAGCAGTCACCAGTGCTAAGGGCAATCACAGGTTGAGGTGAACCTGAAGCAGCTAGTGTACAAGAAGCATGACAAGCGTATGCACAAGTTCCTCTCCATCATAGACCCAGACTTGGGGGAGGAGTGGTTCCAGAAGGTGACAAACATCTCTCATAAGCAGTGTCGCTGGATGGGCATTGAGAAGCTGTATGCGATGTCAAGGGCGAAGATTCCAAACATGCTGCGACTCCGATACCTGAACAAGCTCACCCGTCTCGAATCCAAGGCAGAACAACAGACACTTGGGCTACCGGGCATGCAGGACAAAGAGTGGATCAAGTGGTTCACCTTGGACTTATATTGGAAGGCTGTGCGCGAGGAAGCCATTCAGATCCTTAAGGGGTTGCGAGAGGATGGTGAAGAAGTTGGAACGGATGTCGACTTCATGAGCTGGTTTGACGAGATGAGAACGGAGCAAGTGCCTGGTCTTTCAGCCCTTCCATGACTGCATACGGTTCACTTATTCGATGGAGCCGAATGAGTTTCTGGAGCGTGAGGAATCTGCGCGTCGGATGATATGGAGGTAAGCTTTCAATCCAGCATTGCTACTGTCTGACTTTGTGTTGCAGGTTCATACTGGCGAAGCAAATGACACCGTCCCATACGATGAAGCTGTGGACAGATCATACAAGCGAGCCTCACATGTGGTCGAAGAGCAGAGGAGCTCTAACACCGTTCGAACGGGAGCATGTTCCATTCTGGCTCGACTGTCCGTCGCAACAGCCACCAGCTTGGGAGAGCACACTATTCGACATGCACGCAATGATCTACCAGCGATTGTTTGGGAGCCAGAAGAAGTAGAGGCTATCAAGAAGAGCAAGATGAAGAAGACGGTGCGGAAGACAACTACACCTGCAAAGGGATCGGGAGCGGGACCAAGCTCTTCTACAGCACCTCCGCCGGCATTCGACTTTACAATCAATGAGGTACAGCCACTTGTAGCTAGTTTGGACATCAAGGACGACCTGATGACCTTCATCCCGACCCTGGCTGCATCCCGTGGATCCTACGACCTAGCTGTGTGCGACATGGAGGAGATGAGCAGGTCTTTCTTCGAGCCGGTGCTTCCCAGACAGAGGTGTACACCAAGCTCCGACAACAGGTTGACAGACTACATACGGTTGAGTCACAAACGTGTTCCAGGAAGTGGTAGGTGAATACGGCTTCAACCTCATCATCCTCGACTTGCCCAATGAGCTTGTATATGGAGGTGCTAGCATCAACAAGGACATTGTGCAGCTAGATCCGGTGAAGTTTGAGGAGGCCTTGCAGTTCAGTGGAATGCACTTGGCAGCGAGTGGTTTCATGGTCGTCTTCGCGAGTTCTCCTTCTGTTTCGGCGGTGATTCAGGCGGCTGCAGTAATCAACTTGGAGGTTGCAGGGACTTACAGCGTCTACCGTGCACGAGGCTGGGGATACCGTGACAAAATTAAGGTAAGCTAGCTATTCAAGTTCAAGTTTAACTTGGTCTATGTGGCAGGATAACTTGTTAGTTCTCTTGGTGCTGCAAAGCTCTGAGAAGAAGTCGAAGAGGCCAAACCCTCTGGCGTTGACGAACACGATCCTCGTCGACACTGCCGACCGTTATCAGGAGGCTTGGTAAGGAAGTACTTTGCTATGTTTATCCTAATGGAAGTTTGTGCAGGATTATGATTCAACCGAAGAGTGTTCGACTCATGCAGCTTTTGATCGAGCGTCTCAGTAGACCTGGCGACCTAGTCTGGGATATTGGTTCCGGAACCGGGTCATCATTGTTAGCTGCCGTCGAGCTCGGAAGGAATATTATAGGAACCGAGAAGAGTTTCGAACTCTCTAGGTTGGCAACAAACAAGCTTGCAGAGAACATTAGACCCAGAAGAGTTACCTACTCAAACACCTCCACGTCCAAGCGTAACTGGTGGTTCGAGAACTGCAGCTTTACTTAAGATGAAGAAGAAACTTTAGCTAATGTATATTGAGTAATAAATTAAGTTAATATAAAAAAATAAAATAGAAATACAACAGTTTTAATAGAATTTTTTGCCGACTGAGCCGAACAGAAAGAATATTCCAAAATATTCTAGAATATTCTTGAATATTCGAGCCCAGGCCTCCTGGGCCCCAAGCCTCCAAAATGGCGACACTCAACTGGCCTTGGCAAGTTGGCACAGCTCGAGGAATTGAAGCCGCTCCTTCTCCAGGCTTTGGAGGCGTCATTCCAGTACTCAAGTCTTGGAAATGCTATGAACGTGCTTTCAACAAGCAACCCGGAGCGTCTTGCAATACACACCGAGAGATCAAGTTCAAGAAACACTTAAGCCAGGGTGTTTCGGGGACTGTGTATGAGGCTGTGTGGCTAGGAAAGGTGTTCGCTGTCAAGGTGTTTCTGCCAGGGGACACAAGCTTTCCCGTAGAGTCCAATCTTAGACAAGGATCTCATGTTTTATCTTTAAGAATTACTTGCACACACATGTTTAATAAATGCCTTCATGTTTTAAATTTGCAAGCTCTTAGCCAGATTATTTTTTGATTAGTTATCTGTTGTTATAAAATCACAACAAATTAATTTTATTAATATTTTCAAGCGCAACTTTAGTATTTAAAATGTCAATTTTGCACCCGAAAATATACATTGGTTTTTGTAGCTGACAACCGGACTTCAGTATATAGCAAATCAAGTTGTGTTCCATGTACATCATCAATGAGTGCAAGATTTTATCAAAGTCTCTCTCGCACACTCATATTGATCAAAAGGAGATAGCATTGAGAATAAAGCAGGTGTCTTAAAATAAAACATGTAACATTTCTTTATTTACTTATGTTATCATATCATCAAATGAGTAGTCCTTTTCTAAGCGTTGTAATATGTTAAAATAAATTTTAATAAAAAAAATGTTAACTTGTTTTATGTATGAGACCTCCCAAAATAGGAACCGCAATCCATCATGTATCCAATCTACTTGCCTATCATGTAACAATGGGTGTGGCAAAAAGGATCCGAGCTTACTCTAGTATATACCCAAATATTCCTTAAAATATCCTAGAATATTTCATAAAAGAAGGCTTTAGCTTGAAGAATAAAATGTATGTCGATTGAGTTTAAAACTGTCGATCTAAGCTATAAATAACATGAAAAGGTAAGGACCTACAGTCTCATAATCTTGCCAATTCAAGTGAATGCCGCTATCCACATCTACTAGCAAAAAAAACATGTTCAATGGAGTCCAATTAGTTATTTATCACCTACCTATTAACTTGTCTAGGTGTCAATAACTAAAGGTGTATAGTTTGGACATGCCACCAGCAAGCGATAAACCTTAATGTCGCTAAGAACATGCCGTTGGAGAAAATATGTTATGTGTCACAACCTTTCCCTCTCCCTTATGCCAACTAGGCAAAGGGCCAATTGGTGTTTATTAGAGGGCCCCTAGTCATGATGAATCAGTTACGCTTGAATCTTTTTGCCCACATATCCACATATCCAACAATCTTTATCTAGGTAGTCAACCCACCAGGTTAGAACTATACATTATGTTTGGTTAACGTGATTGTAAACAAAGTACATATGCAAACAAGAACTCCAACTCTTCGCCTTGTAAAAACTTGCACAATTACATGATGGAAACCAAGAAATGTTACCTTCACCATATGACTAACTAAGGAGACAATAAAAGATTCTTGCCTTCACGGTGTTTTACTTCCACACCACTAATATGTTCTTTGAACTTCTTGGCTTGGATATAGTTCTTCTCTTGCTTCTTTAACAACTTATTGGACATTTTACAAAATGTTTGTTGTAGCTTGGCACCCGAGCAGCCCATGCTACTCTCGGTGGTGATAGAGTCTTCTCTCTGAGTGTGTTTGTTGGCCGCACATTTGGTCCTCTTGGTGGTTATGAAGTCTTTCCCTAAGTGTGGAAGCTAGCCTTGCTTACTTGTTCAACTCCCTATAGTTTGAATCATGCTTCATGTAAAACTATAAACCTTCTCGACTGTTAAGTTTGTTTCTTTATGAACATGCCACACATCAAGCGCATGGATGACATCTGTTTGAATGGTCCATGCATAGGGATGTTTATAATAGGTGGAAGGTCAAGGGCAAAACCACATTATATGACTCACATGTTCCACATTCTCAAAGGTATTTATATAATGTCTTGTCTCGAAGAATCTTGGTAGGAACACATTGTGGATACCCAATAAGGTGACCGCAAAGAGTTGCTCCTCTTCTATGTTGGCCAAACACTTTTACCTAGCTTAACTTTTCAATCCTCCAATAGCCCAATTTGTTGGATGCACCTCACTTTCTTTAACCTCATGGAATCTACTCTAGATAGTAGATGTCATGACAATGTGACTGAAGTTTATTAGTGTTGTTTGATCCAATTAGAGTCTTGTGCACCGTTTGAATATGAACATTAATTGATAAAGCAAACTCAAGACTTGCTAGGTAATCCTATGTCAACAAGGTTTATAACGGTACTTAATTAATAAATATTTTAAAATGACATTCAAATACAATATAACTAATTTTTTGATTGATCATAGATGTATAGTCTGTACACTTTTAAATATATATATTTTTTATTTAAAGTTCTTTTTGCAAAAAAAAAAAAGTTTACAAATAGTACATATAAAACTCTTTCATGTAGTATAAATTTTGGCTTGTTGAATAAAAAAAACTAATGTTCATACTTGTTTTAAAATTTTAATTGGTGTTAAGCACCTCTCTCTAGAGCACATGTGAAGATTTAAAATTATTTATTGACTAATAATGCAAGGTCTTTCAATTAGAAAACAATTGCAAAAGGAGTTCTTAGCAATATGTATTGTTATTATAACATAAATAATAAATAAGTTTGTTATTTATTATGAAGTTCATTGGCATGTGAGTTACATTTGGCAAACCTAACAAGTTCTTATGGTTTTACTTGAATTAATGACCTCTTAATGATGTCACCATTCGAGAACATTTATTTTGTTAATTTGTTATATGGTTTAGGTAAAAGTTAATGTTTTATTAAGTTAGATATCACCTTGAAGTATTTGATATTTTAATGGCTAATAAAGATATTTCAAAAAATGCATTTATATACCTTTAAATTTGTGACTTGAACCTGAGACCTTTTGGTTAACACACACATGTGTTAACCAACTGGTCCGTATGATCCTGGATGCTGAACTACACCATCAACAGCAAGGCGTATATTCATACGCATGTTCCAGACCATTGTGGACCACACATTCCAGACCAGTTGTGGATCACACATTCCAGACCAGTTGTGGACCATACAATCCTCAGGACCTCAGATATATAAACAGGGTTCCAGTTCCAGGTTTCTCAGAATCATTCAACACCAGTCTTCGGCCTTGTGTTTCATTTTGTATTCATTTCTTTCTTGAATACAATCTCCTCCTTTCAAGGTTCCACCCTTGTTCTAAAGGTTTCGCCCTTTGCACAAGGTCGTGACAGTTTGAATGATTCTGAGGTAGTGACAAGCTTCTGTTTCCGCTTGTCATCGATCCCATTTTCTTTCTTTCTCTCTTTTCAATTTTCTTTTCGATTTTTTTCTTTTCTTTTTCTTTTCTGATTTTCTTCTTTTTTCTTTTTGATTTTTCTTCTTCGACTCATCATGTCCGAGCATGCTCTTCATGAGCAAGTTGCTGCCCTCCAGCAGCAGCTCGAACAACTACACCTGGAGAATGATCAGCTCCGACAGCGTGCGAATTCTCCAGAGCCGAAGATCAGCATGCCCGAAAAGTTCGATGGTACCCGATCGAAGTTCCGAGGTTTTCTCAATCAAGTTCGTCTGCGGATCGTGATGCAGCCGAGGCGCTACAGCACAGAACCCATTAAGGTTGGATTGATTGTCGCTGCTTTCTGGTTCTGCTCTTTCATGGTTCTCAGCCTTGCTGGAGAACAATGATCCGATCCTTGGGAATTTTGACGAGTTTGTGGAACGGTTCACGGCGATGTTCAGTGACGTGGATCGTGAGAGTGCTGCCATCACCAAACTCCGTCAGCTTCACCAAGGGGGTATGTCGGTAGCAGAGTACGCATCGAAGTTTCAACTTCTTGCTTGTGATGTCACATGGGGAGATCGTGCTCTCAAGGAGGTTTTCCGGTCGGGGTTGCAGGACGAGGTCAAAGACATGTTGCTGAATTTTGCGGTTCCGGAAACCCTCACCAGCATGATCGAGTTGGCAATTTTGTGACAACCGGTTGATCGAGCGGAAACAAGAACGTCGGCATCCTTCTTTCTTCTTGGTGCCGTCTTCTTCCATTTCTGCAGTCCCTGTTCCCTCATCTGCTGATTCATCATCTTCCTCAGTAGAACCATCCCCGATGGAATTAGGGCGATCACGCCGAGGCAAGCTTTTGCCAACCGAACGTCAGAAGCGGATTCAGTACAAGCTTTGTTTGTACTGTGGGGACCCGTACCACAAGTTGGAGAATTGTCATCGACGTCCAAAACAAGCTCGTGAAGTGGCCCTTGCTGTGCTGCCGGGAAACGAGAAGATCCAGCCCGAATAGGAGCCGTCCGGCTGGATTGCCGTGGAACAACTCATGTTCCTCAAGGCTCTTCACTCATAACATCTTCCCTTCCTCATCTTGGATCCATTCCATCCACGAAGGTGTGCAAGCCGTTCCATGTTCCGGTGCAGCTGAAGACACCAGAGGTGGAGTTCTCTGGTAAAGCTTTGGTGGATAGCGGAGCGAACGCAAATTTCATCGACAAGAATTTTGCTGTCAAGCACGGGATCCGTCTACATCCTTTGAAGACTCCTGGTTCTGTACGGGTCGTTGATGGACGAGATATCAAATCTGGAGCGGTAATAAATGACACGGAGTTCGTTGAGGTCGTTGCTTGCGGTGCTGTGTGCAACATCTCCTTCAGTGTTGTTTCTATTCCAGACTCTACGATTATCCTTGGTTTGCCGTGGATCGAGTTGGTGGATCCTGGTTGGAGAGAACGTTTCATGAACAGTTTCCCAGCTGTTTCAACTCCAGCCACACTCTTTGATTCCGATCCTGTTCCAGTTCCTCCTCCACTTCGAGTCTCGCATATCACCTTGAAGCAGTTCAAGAAAGATAGCCGACATGACCCAGCATCCGTGTTCGCGATCAAAGTCTATCCCTGCTCTGCTAAGGATGTTTCTGTTCCTCCTGCCTTACCAAAGCAGTATGCCGATTTCGCAGACGTCTTCGACAAAAAGAAAGCTTCTGCCTTGCCACCGCACCGTGAGTACGACTGTCCTATCGATCTCGTTGAGGGTAAGCAGCCGTCCTCCGGTCCCATTTACGGTCTCTCACCAACAGAGTTGGAGACATTGAGGAAATACATTGAGGAGAATCTTGTCACCGGATTTATCCGTCATTCGCGATCACCGGCTGGTGCTCCAGTATTCTTTGTTTCCAAGAAGGATGGAAGTCTCCGGCTCGTGGTGGACTACCGAGATCTGAATAAGGTCACCATTCCAAACAAGTATCCTCTCCGCTCGTCTCCGACATGCTCGAACGTCTTTCTGGTGCCCGGTACTTCACAAAGATCGATTTAAGAGGAGCGTACAATCTCATCCGAATTCGAGAAGGGGACGAGTGGAAAACAGCTTTCCGTACACGCTACGGACATTTCGAGTACGTAGTAATGCCGTTCGGCCTGACAAATGCACCTGCTGTGTTCCAGCACATGGCTAACGATATTTTCGGGACTTCTTGGATTTGTTTGTCATCATGTACCTAGACGACATCCTGATATTTTCCAAGACTCGAGAAGAACACGAACGGCATGTACGGTTAGTCTTGGAGAGGCTCCGGAAGCACCACTTGTTTGCCAAGTTGGAGAAGTGCTCTTTCAGTCAGCAGTCTGTCGAGTTCCTGGGGTACATCATTTCAGCTGAAGGTGTTCACATGGATCCTGCAAAAGTCCGGACTGTATTGGAGTGGGAGAGACCATCAAATGTTCGTGATGTTCGATGTTTCCTCGGGTTTGCGAACTTCTATCGACGTTTCGTTCGGGATTTCTCCAAGATTGCATTGCCATTGACGAAGTTGACTGGCAAGGATGTTCCATTTGTCTGGTCCTCTGAGGCTGAGGAGGCGTTCGAGTTCCTAAAGAAGGCGTTCACCTCGGCACCTGTTCTTATCCATCCTGACCCTGCGAAGCCATATTTCGTGGAAGCTGATGCCTCTGACTTCGCCATTGGTGGAGTGTTGTCCCAGGAAGGTCCAGATCATCTTCTCCATCCCATTGCTTTCCATTCCCGCAAGTTCACTGCACCTGAGATCAACTACGATGTCTACAACAAGGAGCTGCTGGCGATCGTCGATGCCTTTGAGGAGTGGCGCAGATTCCTTGAAGGTTCCCCGCATGTGGTTAAGGTGTATTGTGATCACAAGAACCTCCAGTACTGGGCAACAGCACGAGTTCTCAATCGACGTCAGGGCGATGGGCACAGTCTTTGTCCTGTTTCCGATACGTGATTATTCATCGTCCCGGTCGTCTAAATGGCAAAGCAGATGCCTTATCTCGTCGCAGTTACCTAGCTCCAGTACCAGGTGAAATCCGATTTGATCAACAAGAACAAGTCATCCTGAGCTCCGACCAGTTGTTGGTAAACGCGCTTTCCCGTTCTTCTGCTCCAGTTGACACTTGTTTTTGGATCTAATCCGAGAAAATCTCCCTCAAGACGAGTTTGCTCGTGATGTCCTTGCACATGTTCGACGAGTTCAGCCATTGTCTTCAGGGTCACAACTACGAGATTATGCTGCTTTCCATCTTCATAATGGGTTGCTGTACCACCACATCCAAATCTATGTTCGGACGGAGAACTGAGGTTGCGAGCTGTCCAACACTGCCATGACAACGGGTGTTCTAGTGGCCTCGACTTCGCATATATGTTGAGAGATTTGTGCGATCTTGTGACACGTGCCAACGTACAAAGCTTCCTCGTCATCGACCGGTTGGACTACTATAGCCTCTTCCTATTGCTCAGCGGCCATGGTCATCCATCACCATGGATTTCCTCACAGATTTACCGCCTTCTAGAGGGTTTGATGCTGTCCTAGTCATTGTTGATCGGTTCTCTAAGATGGCGTACTTTATTCCCTGCAACAAGACATGTTCGGGTCCTGATGCTGCAGATCTGGTGTACCGGGAGGTGTTCCGTCTTCATGATTTTCCTGATGAACTTGTCACTGATCGAGGTCCCCAGTTCACTTTGGCATTTGGCAGAGATTTCTAGATTGGCTACGTATCACTGGGAAGTTGTCTACTACACATCATCCTGAAACAGATGGACAATTGGAGCGCATGATTCAAACTCTAGAATAATATCTCCGGTGTTTCATTTCTCATCTGCAAAATGATTGGGTCGATCTCCTTCCTGCTGCTGAGTTCGCGTACAACAACACGGCACACTCATCCATAGGTGTGTCGCCATTTTTCGCGTTCTCTGGTGTTCATCCTCGCTGGTCCTACAGCTTGCCCGTGGTTCCTGGCCTCACCACTACTGCCGATGATCGTGTGGAGCATCTCCAACAGGTTCATGAAGAAGTGCAGCATCATCTTCAATGCGCTCGGGATTTGCAACGACAAGCTGCTGATCGTTCCCGTTCCTCTCCTCCAGCATTCACAATTGGTGACCAAGTGTGGCTCCTCCAGCGTCATTGGCCAACCACACGTCCCTGTGACAAACTGGACTATCAACGCTTGGGGCCATTTTGCATCATCGAAAAACTCTCTGATGTGACGTTTCGTCTTGAGCTCCCGTGTTCCATGTTTCTTTGTTGGAGCCTTATCATGCAATTCTTGACTCCAAACTTGTTCGTGGTCAGCTTCACTATTTCGTGGACTGGATCGGTTATCCACCTGGTGAACGCACTTGGGAGCCTGCTGCTCATCTTGTTCATGCTCTTGATCTTGTTGTTGAGTTCCATCAACGATATCCTGCAAAACCTGGACCAGTGACACTACCGAGTTCCATCAACGATATCCTGCAAGATCGAAGGGGGAATTGGATCGGTTATCCACCTGGCGAATGCACTTGGGAGCCTGCTGCTCATCTTGTTCATGCTCCTGATCTTGTTGCCGAGTTCCATCAACAATATCCTGCAAAACCTGGACCAGTGACGCTGCCGAGTTCCATATATGCATATTCCAGACCAATTATGAACCACACATTCTAGACCAGTTGTGGATTACACATTCCAGACCAATTGTGGACCATACAATCCTCAAGACCTCAGATATATAAACAGGGTTCCAGTTCCAGGTTTCTCAGAATCATTCAACACCAGTCTTCGGCCTTGTGTTTCATTTTCTATTCATTTCTTTCTTGAATACAATCTCCTCCTTTCAAGGTTCCACCCTTGTTCTAAAGGTTTCGTCCTTTGCACAAGGTCGTGACAGTCACATGATGAATTTGTGATCATGTTATTTGATGCATTATGAACAAGTTTCTTATTAATATACTAATGAAAATGATCTTCCTATAAACCAATTTAATAAATCAAAACATTGTTAATAAAGTCGACAATAAT
The DNA here is from genome assembly GCA_003024785.1 of Selaginella tamariscina. Lineage (NCBI taxonomy): Eukaryota > Viridiplantae > Streptophyta > Lycopodiopsida > Selaginellales > Selaginellaceae > Selaginella > Selaginella tamariscina. The sequence continues at coordinate 48,236 of PUQB01000896.1, read as the reverse complement.
ATATATACGTCAGCTGATTCTAAGAAGTTGAATTATAATTAAAATTTATGTTTAATTTAATAAATACCACTTATTTAAGGTATCACTCTTTCAAAAGGGTTTACAAGTGATTCTACATAGTTATGTGTACTTACGAATATGCATGTAAATCCAGCAAAGTTATATGCAATTCAAAAGTTTTATCATCTTGGTATAATTTAAAAAATTAAATACTTCCTTAATAATGTATGAAATTTAAGATGATTCATTAATTATTTATTAAATTTTCAAGTGTCTTTTTGGTGGACGCAAAAGATATTTATTAAAAAAGTTATTAATATTGGTCATTTGGTCATTAATGCAAATATACTATAAAAACTTCATCATTCATTTTATTGGCCAAACGTATGTGTCAATGATTTATATATTTAAAATTGTTCAATTTGTTAAACAATATAAGTGTTAAAATTTATTAATGTTTCTAATTTAGAAATATTCAATTTATTAAACAATATTAATGTTAAAATCTATTAGTGTTTCTCACCTTTCAAATTAGTTAATTGATTTAATGAAACTTATTTCGCTTAAAGAGAATCGATATATCATTCTATTATCTTATTACTTGACTTTCTAAGTAAATATTGTTACACTTTTAAATGCAACTACTATAATAATGACATTTTTAAATTTAATTATGTCATTTTATAGCACTTGTTTAGAACAAATTCTCAAATCCAATTTTTATTGTTAAGGTATTAAAGGTGTTATGCATTTATTTAAATTAGAAAGTTGTTTACCTCTCCATAATTGAAAAAAAAAATCTTAATTATGTTATATATGACAAGAGATGTAATCTTGTAACACCAAGGGCCTATACAACTTTGATTTCATTTTGTTTAGGTTTTATTTAATTATTATTTTTTTACACAGTAGGAATGTGCTATATTATATTAAAACGATTATGTTACACTATTGATTACATATTTGTTTGCCTCCCTTTCACAAAGGCATATACATATACATATATTAGAACGCTTCAGACAAAATAATTTATATAACTATACATATCCATCTTACACACCTTTACACATCCCTTAGTTTACCAAGGAGTATTACATTTCTACCTTAATCCATTATGCTTGTTTATGTCAAAGAACCTTTCTCCAAGTTTTCTTATAACTTATGAATAGTTCCTAATTTATTCAAGAGTGGTCTCTCCTTCTCTCTTTACATAATAGTTTTTCATTTAAACATTTTTTATATAAATCTATGGGCATAAGGGTTGATGGAATTATAATTCAAAATTGTTAGATAAAAATCTTTTTATTAGTAAATAAAGATATTCTATATTCTTATGAAAAAAATACAAATAATATGTATAAATAAAATCCTTTGGTAAGATAGTCGTATTAGAATTACCTATATCACTATATAAATAAATTAAGATAGAATGATTATACTATAATAAGATAAAGGATTTATAGAATGGAGAAAAATAAGGAATAGTTATAATTAAAGAAATGTATAAATATGGATGATAAAATAGAGAGAGAGTATCCCATGTTTATTATTGTATGAATTTTATAACTAAAATGAGAATGTTTGTAGTCCAATTTTTTTAATAATTAATAATTTTAATTATTTAATTAACATTTTTAATATAAAAAAATAATTTTTAAAATAATATATGTTGAAAGAAACAATATTATTTAAAATTTATGTTTAAAATATTAATAATTAATACATAAGTATTATTAATTTTTTTTTGATATTCCGTTTTCATGTATCATTCTCATTTTAGTTACAACGTTCATTTATGTTCTTATATATCTTAATAATACCTACATTTCTCTTTGACAATGTTATATTCTTGTTAATTTATATTATTATATCAAGATTCAATTGTATTCAATGTTTATCAATTAAGTTCACTTAGTCTTTGGTAAGAATTAACCATTTATTGCTGTTTATATGTGAAAGTTTTGACATTTAACAAATAATGCACCACAAATGAATATGACATATGCATCATGTGATGATGTACATGTCTCTGAGTATGTACAATAGGAGGCGTCATAACATAATTGTGCATATTATATATATATATATATATATATATTATGTGGTGTTGTGTGTGTGTGTCAGTGTTATGTTGTTGTGATATATGTCTTACTTAGGATGAAAAGATATAAAACCTTGACATATTATGAAATAAAATTTAGTTAAGTCATTTTGAGTAACAAGTCAGCGTGAGAATGCATTCAAATGTGATGTAGTTTTCTGAAAATGACTTCAAAAAATCCTGTACAAACTACATGAGAGAGCAATAGTTCGGATTTTCCTCACCGCTGTGCAACGACTTTCACAGTATATACAAGCTATGTTGTGGCTGGATATATATGCTTTTTGTTGTAGATGGCTCCTCGTTACACATTTCTTGTCGTGCGGTTGTTGGTACTACAGGTTCTCCAATTGTTTCTGTTCTGGTATTGTACACCTGGTAATTGGTCTCCTACCAGCATAATTCTCTTAAGCATCAATAACTTGCCGACTATTTCCCCAAAAGAAGGTCGTTCTTTGGATCTCCACTCCAACATTGCTCGATGAGGCTGACTAGTTGAGGTTGAACTCCCGGTGAAAAGTCGGGTCTCCCATGAAGTCAACTGAGTCATATCTACAGTTCTTGAACGGTATCTCTTGTCACCACTTGATAACTTAGCATTGCAAAGCTATAAACATCTGCCTTCTTGGAGTAGTGCTCGGTGTTCCACACTTCAGGTGCCATGTAGAGCTTTGTACCCGCTTCCTCGTGGCAACGTAGATACGCGAGGTTACGAAGTCCTTGCTAAACCAAAGTCTGAAACCTTAACAACAACATGGTTGGTTACAACGAGAACAACCTACGACGTTTCCTGGCTTGATGTCTCTGTGGATCACATTCCTCTTGTGCAACCAAGACATTGCCTTTGCAATTTGCAGCAGAACAGAGATGGAAGTCATAGCAGGAAGTGCACCCTTGTCTCTAATAAATGCCGCAAGGTCCATGTCCATTTTCTCCATTACCAGAGAGTAATGCCCTCGTAAGAGTGACCTGCAACTTGTACGACGTTAGGATGCTTGTGGGTGGCAAGCTCTATTCATGTAGATCCTTCTTGAACATTTGAATCAATTTCTACCTAAGGATCTCTTAATAGTGCTTTGTCACTACCTGAATTAGGTAGACTTGCTAATTCACAAACTTTCCTTATCCTTTTCTTCTCGTTTCACTTTAGAAAATGCTAATTAAATAAATTATTAGGAAATGGGACTATAGCCATGCCCATTGTTAGTGTCATGGATGTCCACACTATGAGGCTTGGAACCAGGTGTGGAGGCCAAAGTAGCATGGTGAGAACCGATTCAATCTTGAACCTGCTTGGCTACCTTAGCAAAGGCATTTACGCATGATATTTGTTTTGGTACTACTCAAGAGTTTGAACGAATTTTTGAAAGTAGAGAGTACCTCTACTCACAAATTCCTCTAGTTGTGATTACTAGATTGTTGTATATCATTTTGATCAATCCCTAGGACAACGATCAAGTGGATCTGTGGTAAATCACAGAATGTGTTACTTGATACCCTTTGGCTTTGTGTACTTGAAGCATAGCTCCAAAACACATTGTGAACCACAACGTGTTGTTGTGGTTCTGCAAACACAGTTGGGAGCCATATTAGGACCGTGTGCATTGACCTGGTCAATGCTCCAAAACATCAAACACTATGTTACCACGTATTGGTTTGACCTAAAACCACAGTTTAATCGATTTGTTGAGACATTTCGATGGGTTTAAGATTAAATAGACAACATGGATCGTAAGGAGCCCATTGGTTCATCAAAAATATTTAGGTCCTCGTTTTGATCCTCTCATTTTTTGTTGTTTGCTCATACTTCTCAAAAATCCAGTGTTCATTGTACAATGGCAGCATAATACATGTATGTGTGAGTGCATACACAACACACACAATATGTGTGTGTGTGGTTTGTTGTGTTGGGTAGGGTTGATTCAATCTAAGGAGCAAGGAGTGATCAATTGTTTGAATATCTATATAAATTATCTAACTTTTAATTTTGATTTGTAGCATTTGTTTTAAATATATTATAGTTTTTATTGTTAAATTATTACACACGCACACACATATTCTCATTTATTTTTTTATTATTTTGTAGCTCTTCTTTCAAACTACTCAAGTATAAGCTACAATTTTACTGATATTAACATTGGTAAGTTCTACTTAATTAACATGTTTTTTTATATTTATAATTACATATGATATAATTATAAATTATGTTGTAATGTGAGTCATTTTACATTGTACTGTGGGCATTATTATGATATAATTTAAAATACATTATAATGTAGGTAAAACAATTGTAACTATTGTAACTTTACTAGTTTGCATTGTTGTTCCCCAGTTATTGCACACCAGATTTTGGAGGTAGGGTTGGAAATATTGGGCGATGGTGTCTGGGAGTAGGAGCCAGAGGATTGCATCAACGGGGCGACATCCGTCATCTCGTTGGTGGGAAGAGGTGATCCTTAACGATCAAACAAACTGTCATAATGGGCATCAACATCGGTCTTGTAAGTGATGTTCATTGAGAGACAAGGTTTCAAGTGTAGAACATGTTATGGGGCATCTCACAGGGGAAGTTGGTTATGACTTCTTAAGTTGCAATGTTATTTTGATAGAGAACATACATCTCAAGGAAATGGCTAAAATCATTGATGACTAGGTTTTGGTTAGAAGACACTAGAGCAAGAAACGAGTAGTTTTGGCATGTGTTGAAGGTGTCCAAACCAAGAATTTCGGTGCTTCCCAGAGTTCTACACTAGGCAACAACTTTACAATAGGGATTTCCAGGGTTTTTTTGCAATGACAACAGGGAATTAAGGATTCCCTTGATTTGAAAAAGAAGGAAGTAGTAGATATGGCCATAAGATGATTTTTCCAAAACAAGCACATACCTTTTGTGAAAGCTTGTTCTCGTCCTTTCAAGCAGATGATGTAATAAATTGCAAGGCATGGGCTTCCCTACAACCCTCCAACATAGATGGCATTGTGAGAACAATTGTTGTAAGTAGAGAAAGCCAATCTCAAAGTTCAACTTGCCAAGGTGAAGGCACGTTGGAAAAATTGTGGGGTACTCTTGTCCTGGATGCATAGAATAACATAAGGAACTGTCATATCATGGGGCTTGTTACATACAATAGAGGACAATTGACTTTCCTTGAGGGTATTGATATATCTTCTAGAGGGAAGATTGTTAATAATGTCTTCACAACAATTGAAATTGTCGGAGAGGAGAATTTTCTTTTGTTTGTCACGGACGACAAGGCCTCAAATAGGGTTGCTGCCAAGATTCTAGAGGCAAGGAGGCCCAAAGATTATGTGGGTTCCTTGCTTTACTCATTGTTTGAACAACATTTTCAAGGATTTTGCAAAAAACACTATGGGCGGTTGGGCTTTTAGATAAGGGGAAGGCTCTTGTTGGCTTCCTTTGAAACCATTCACATTTGGTGGCAATTTTAACATCCTTCTTTTCACAACTAGTGTTGAAATTCAATGAAACACAATTCAATAACACTTTCTTATGATGGAGAAATTAGTGGAGCTAAGGCCAAAGCTACAACTTTGTGAACAATGCTTACAACACAAGGTCAGAGTCAAGGATAGATGTTAAGAAAGAATGTCGAGGAATTATATTCAACGATAAATACTGGGACAAGGTTGAATACATGCTTGTTGTTTTTAGGAGGGTGATGTATTTGCTACGGATGGTTAACGGAGACATGCATGTGGTTGGGAAGGTCTACGAAGGGAGGACCAAATGAGTGAGAACATCTATCAACTAGAGGAAGATGATCCTAAGTACAACGAGTTAAACCAATTGATTTCAAAAAAGTGGTGAGATTATTATACCAACTTTCATTCTGTGGCATACATGCTTGATCTAGAGTTTTAGGGGCGAGAATAGGAAAAATTCAAAGAGGTTTAAGGATAGGAACACATATTTGGAGATGCAGTTCCTTAATTATTAGTAGAGGCTAACTATAAAAAATCAGCTTTGCCAGTACATGAACTTCGAGGGCAATTTTGGCACTAGGGACTCCCAATCGTACAACAAAGGGTTCTATATAATGATGAGAGGACAACGGCTACTGTAAAAGCTGGCAATTAAGTGCTTAGTCAAGCAAGTTCTTTCTCATATTGTGAAACATCTTTGGGCACGTCATTTCAAAGAAGAGGAATTGCTTGGCAATGAGCCAAATTGCAGACTTAGTATTTGTGGCCAGTAATACCAAGTTAATAGCCAACCACACTTCTTATGACAAGTTCGCAAGATTGAAGTAGGTGATAAGTATTCTTTAGATTGGTGATGTTGATTATTAAGGCTATTGAAGAAGACAAGATGATCATGATGCTGATAAGGAGCTTCTAGATGAGATGAGTGATGAATAAAATACTCTAAAGAATATTCATGTTTTTATTCGTGTTTATCCGTGTTCATTTTCATGTTCGTGTTCAAAAATTTGAATGCTATGTTATCATATAGAACACTGCACTATTTTCCCACAAATCCAAATTCCTTACATAGACTTGAGGATTTTGTAAGAGTTTGCCTTTTGCTTTCCTCTTAGACAACAATAGAGAAATTCCCAGATTGAATCAAGTGGCCGACCTTGTGCTGCTCTTCTTTCAGCTTGCCGCTCAAGATTGTTGCTACTGCTCTTGGACCTAGGCAGCTAATCCTATGAGCTATGTTTGGCGGCCTTGGTGTTGAGATATCCAGCGTGGAGTCCAAGCTGGAAGAGTTATATATGGTTTAGGCCATATATATCTTATGCCGTACATACTTACGGAGAACTACCATATATGGAGAATTACATATATGGTTATAAAGAAAATTGTATAAATAGGATTCAAAAATACAAAAACATAGGTTAGTTGATATTCGGCTCGGCTCGTGTTTTAACACCTTTTCACAACATGGTATCGAGCCAAGAACAACAGCAGTTCAAGGGTCATAGGAAGTAGCAAGTGCAGTTTGTGGAACGTTATATCCTCAAGAACAGTTAGTCAGTGACAGACATACTTGAGAACATGACGACAAGCCACAAATCAATTCCAATTCCGGTCTTTGATGGGCACGACTTTGAGAACTGGCAGCGGGAAATCTCATTTGTTATGATGCGTGATAATTGTTTACGAATTGCAGATGGTAGTGAGGTGAAACCTCAGACAACCCAGAAGATTGGCAGGTTCGACATGACAAAGCGTTGTCACTAATGGGGATTGGGCTTGGTAGCATCACCACCATCACCTGGATCTAAGCAAGTCAGCTTCCGAGAATTGGACAGAGTTGAAGGCGATTTTTGGCAATCAAGCACGGAAGGAGAGATCCGTGGTATCGCTGAAAGGAAAGTTTTTTAAGCTCGAGTTTGGTCCCACGAACCAGCATCTATGTTCCTCGGAAGAATGAAGTCCATTCTTGCTCAACTCACTGCTCTCGGACAGACCATTTCAGATATAGACAAAACCACGGTGCTTCTCGGGGCCTTGACTAGGCCAGACCACGTGACTCTCAAGACGACACTGGAGAATACATCAGGGATGTCTTATCAGGAGATTCAAGCTGCAGTCATCAACCATGATCCAAATCCTCAAGCAGACATAACCAGCGGTACGGTGGGACATTCTCAAGTTCTCTTCACTTCGAGCCAATTCGAAAAGAAAACCAACTTCAATCCAGTCAGTGAGGAGTGGGAGCAGTGCTTCACACTATAAAGGTAGCAGTAGCACAAATAGGCAGGACATTCCACCATCAAAGCTTGGACCGTGCAACTACTGCAAGAAGATGGGGCATTTTGCCAAGAGCTGTCCGGACAAGGCAGCAGGAAAACCACGAGCAAGCGAACTGAAGAACAAGGGCAATCAGCGGATGGCCCTCATGGTAACCACTAACCTCAGTCCTTTAGAGGAAGAAAATATCCTCTGGTTGGACAGTTGTGCCAATGTTCACTGTACTCCAGTATTTGCCGCTTTTAAGACATATCAGGCAATCCCAGTGGGAGAAGGAGTCTACACGGGAGATCATCGACCATTGAGCATTGCAGGAGTCGGGACAGTAGAGATTCAACTCCAGAATGGTGAGATTGTTATCTTCGACAGGTTCACTATGTCCCCACACTCAGCGAAACTCTTATCTCGGTTGGGAAGATAGCAGATGCCGGTTGGAAAGGTCAAATCGATAAGGACAAGATCACTTACACTGACAAGCAAGGAACCATAGTAGCACGTGGCCAAAGACATGCTGGGAACTATAGGTAGACGCCACATTGGTGATACCCAAGAAGAAGATCTTCTCCACAACTCTTCAACGATGGCATCAACGATTGGGACATGCAAACGAGGCAGCGATTCGAGCTGTAGCTCGGGACCAGGACCAGCTTTCAGACTTTCAGGTACTTAAGACAACCTTGAGTTTGTGAGGCATGCTGTTTTGGAAGACAACATAGGCAACCTTTCCCCAGTAAGGGCATCTGCTGTAAGACCACTCAACCTCTAGAATTAGTGCACACAGACGTGTGTGGACCAATGCATGTTCAGTCATTGAACAGAAGGAGGTATTTTGTGACGTTTATAGATGATTATACTCGTTACACAGTGGTGAAATTCTTGATTAACAAATCAGAAGTAGCAGAAATGTTTCGGCTATATAAGATTGCTGCAGAAAACGTGTGGCAGAATTTGAAAATCCGCGTACTTAGGAGTGATAGAGGTGGGGAGTATCAAGCAAGTGTGCTTAAGAAGTTGTGTGAAGAATCTGGGATTCAAGCAGTTTACAGCCCCATACTCAGCTCAGCAAAATGGAGTGGCGGAAGAATGAATCGAACTCTAGTGGAGACGACAAGATGCATGCTTATGCATGCAGGAACACCGCTCAATTATTGGGCAGAGGCCTTAAGCACAGCCAGCTACATCCGGAATCGACTTCCTGCAAGTAGCATTGGTGGAGAAGTTCCATTCACCCGGTGGACTGGGAAGCGAGTCAGTTTGAAACACCTTCGTGTGTTTGGGTGCTTGGCATATGCACATGTTCCAAACGAACTCCGTCGTAAGTTGGAACAGAAGAGTAACATGTATATCATGGTGGGATATTGCCATGAGAGCAAGGCATATAGGCTTTACGATCCCACTCACCAGAAAATTGTTGTGAGCCGAGACGTTAAGTTTAATGAGGATATGCTTTACAAAGATAGGTTTACAGTTCAAGTTAATCCGACAGCTTATATTCTTGAGGAAGAGCAACCACAGGATCCACCAGCACATGGGCATGATCCAGGGCATTGGGGAAGATCCAGGACTGCAGATTGCAGCAGATACAGATCTGAGTGAGAGGAGCACGAAAGCGAGGAGGAGATTCCTCCACTTCAGCAAGCACCTTCGCAGGTACCTAATCCAGACCGACCCATCAACACAATCACGAGAAGTGGGAGAATTAGCTACAAGTCACGAAAGGCAAGAGAAGCTGATGAGTCTTCAACCTCCTTCTTCACCTCCAGGTATCCTCGGGAGCCCCGGACAGTGCATGAAGCTATGCAATCACAAGAGGCAGCAGAATGGAGGGCTGCCATGGAGGAGGAATATGCTTCTCTCCTCAAGAACCAGGTTTGGGAGCTTGTTACTCTTCCCCACGGTCGTCGCACTGTAAGTACCAAGTGGCTATTCAAGAAGAAGCTGGATGCACATGGCGAAGTACTCCGATACAAGGCTCGGTTTGTTGCACGAGGATTCTCACAAATCGCTGGAGTTGACTTCTATGAGACGTATTCACCAGTGGTGAAGATGGCTTCCATTCGTCTCATTCTTCGGATAGCAACTAGCTTGAATCTGGAAGTTCACCAGCTTGATGTAAAGACTGCTTTCCTGTATGGAGAGCTGAAGGAGGAAGTCTACACTACACAGCCTGAGGGATTCGTGGTACAAGGACAAGAACACAACGTTTGTCGTCTTCGAAAGGCCCTGTATGGCTTGAAGCAGTCACCACGAGCCTGGTATGATCATGTAGACAGGTTTCTCACCTCCATCGGTTTCCAGAAGTCCACTGCAGATGGAAACGTATATGTCTTTCGACAGGGAGTGGACTTTGCATACCTGGCATTATATGTTGATGACAACATCATGGCTGCAGCCAGTTTCGGCTTGTTCAATTCTTTGAACACCAGTTTCGATCTCAGTTTGAGATCTCCGCAGCCGGCGATCTATGCTATTGTTTGGGCATTCAGGGTGTTCCGGGATAGAGCTGCAGGGGTGATTCAGCTATCTCAAGCACACTATGTGCAAGAGATACTTCAGAAGTATGACATGGCCGACAGCAACCCTGTCAGCACCCCCATGGACATACACACACAACTTTCAAAAGATCAACAGCCGACGTCTGAGGAGGAGAGACGAGTCATGGCACAGATTCCTTATAGGCAGATAGTTGGTTGTTTGTTATATCTAGCCATTTCGACTCGACCAGACTTGGCTTTTGCAGTCGGAGTGGTTTCCAGGTTTGTAGAGAATCCAGGAGAGGCTCATTGGACAGCAGTCAAACGTATCTTACGATACTTGCGAGGCACAGTCGGGTTTTGTCTCACATATTCAGCTAGTGGGAGCTCTACAGGAGATCACATGGTAATGGATCTAGTGGGTTTCACAGATTCAGATTGGGCAGGAAACAGGGAGACTAGGAAGTCCACTTCAGGATATGTGTTTCTTCTGGATGATGGGCTTATCAGTTGGATGAGCAGACTGCAGCGAGTGATTGCACTCTCCTCGATGGAGGCCGAGTACATTTCAGCAACAGAGGCAGCCAAGGAAGCAACATGGTTAATGAAGTTGTTGAAGGACATGGGAATTTCATTTCCAAGGCCAATCACAATATACTGTGACAGCACTAGTGCCATAGCTACTTCAGAGAACCCCAGACATCATGACAAAGTCAAGCATGTCGATGTGAAGTATCACTTCATCCGACAAGAGGTTCGAGCCGGGAATATCAAACTCAAACATGTGTCTAGTATCGAGATGGTTGCAGATATTATGACCAAGGCTTTGAGCAGGGATAATTTCCAACGACACCGGTCTCGAATGACATCTTGAACTCTCACGGCTGAGTGGGAGTGTTGAGATATCCAGCGTGGAGTCCAAGCTGGAAGAGTTATATATGGTTTAGGCCATATATATCTTATGCCGTACATACTTACGGAGAACTACCATATATGGAGAATTACCATATATGGTTATAAAGAAAATTGTATAAATAGGATTCAAAAATACAAAAACATAGGTTAGTTGATATTCGGCTCGGCTCGTGTTTTAACACCTTTTTCAAACACTTGGCTAGCCAGTTGAGACCACTACATCCTCCTCTTCTACTTCTATTACTTTTACAATTGAAAACCCTAAAGCCAAGCTTGAACAGCCATGACCACAACCACAATCTTCAACACCCACTTAGGCTTAATTAGCATTAAATCCGTACAGTCAACTACATTCATTTAAGTTGCCAAAAATGGTTGGAAAAGAAAGCACTACTAGAAACTCCACGGGTGTTCACTTGACAGGAATTAACTATTAAGATCGTAGTTAGCCATGTAAGAGATTTCAAGTTATATTTCTTTTTTTGGCATATAATGAGAAAAACATCAAAAACAATACATATTGTGAAAAATGAGAGTTAGATGGGAACATAGAATTACAGGTTACTGCTGTAATACGATAAAAGAGAATCAAATGAGAAGATAAAATTATGAGCTAACATCGTAATATAAGACTGAGATGAAATATGGATTATCCATAACTGTAAAGAGGACATTACATAACAGATTGAAAAGAATGAAAGAAAATTACAATAATTGCCAATATGAGAACGGAAGTATGAGTATAAATAGACCAGATTAAAACTGAAAAGTATTTTGAAAATAGACTAGATTAGAATTGAAAAATATTTTGAGTATACTATATATTGTACTATGTGCCGTGATTGAACATAATATAAGTTCCCTCTTTCTTTCAATATGTATTGTCTTATTTAATTTTTCTTAATCTGTTGTATAGTAATCTCTTTCAATACTACAACAACCATCTTTATCCTTTCCTACCTTCTTTTTAAAATCTGTTATGTATTCTATCTCTGTATCTCCTTATTCCATTTAATCCTTAATACGGACCGATAGTGACCACCACTGTTAAAATTTAGTGTTAGGATTTTTCTTAGTTCAACACTAACAATAATGCAAGCTTCGTCGTCGTGTTATACGTGGTTTGAATAAGTCGCTGCTGATCATAATATGTACAAAGTTGAAAAAACGATTCCCCTGTCGTAATCTCACTGTGCACAGAAAGCCACATGAAGCGTGAGCAAAACAAGCTCCTCCACGCGCAGAAAATAGCAGCTGATGCATCCAGCACTGTTTCCAATCCTACAAATGTCTGCGCTGGTCAGTGTGGCATTCTTCAGCATGCATTCTTCCGCATCAATATTGCCCTTGGAAGACTGGACAGGTACCTCTTTGGACCTGATTTCAATATGCATCCCGTATGGGACGAGTTTCTCGATGTTTTAAGCAGAGGACTCGAGCTGCTCCGCTCCTGCGATACGGATGACTGGATTATTACATGTCTACTCTGTCAAGAGAGCCGCCAACACTTCCAATACGTTTATGCCGATATATACTACGGCCTCGAGTTAACAATGGAATGTATGTTGCAAGCGGCTGAATCTGACATCCAAAGGTCGCTTATCCGGGAGGTATACACTGAGTTATATGATTCATGCACGACAGACAATCCGCAAGATCTGTTCGAGCGACCTGCAGCCAGTGATAGAAACCAACTACTTCAATTGGCCTTGGCACAGCTCGAGGAGGAGAAGCGCTACTTCTGCGGGCTGTGGAGGCGAATTCCAGTACTCAAGCCTTAGAAATGTTGTGTAAGGTGCTTTCAACAGGCAACCCGGAGGGTCTTGCAATAGACACCGAGCAGATCAAGTTCAAGAAACACTTAAGCCAGGGTGTTTCAGGGACTGTGTATGAGGCTGTGTGGCTAGGAAAGGTGTTCGCTGTCAAGGTGTTTCTACCAGGGGACACAAGCTTTCCCGTAGAGCTCAGTATACTTGCCACCCACAAGCATCCTAACGTCGTACAAGTTGCAGGTCACTCTTACGATAAACGTACAGGGCAATACTCTCTGGTAATGGAGAAAATGGACATGGACCTTGCGGCATTTATTAGAGAGAAGGGTGCACTTCCTGTTATGACTGCCATCTCTGTTCTGCTGCAAATTGCAAAGGCAATGGCTTGGTTACACAAGAGGAATGTAATCCACAGAGACATCAAGCCAGGAAACGTACTCATAGGTTGTTCTCATTCGTAACCATGTTGTTGTTAAGGTTTCAGACTTTGGTTTGGCAAGGTCGGACTTCATAACCTCACGTATCAACGTTGCCACGATGAAGCGGGGCACCAAGCTGTACATGGCACCTGAAGTGTGGAACACTGAGCACTACTCCAAGAAGGCAGATGTGTATAGCTTTGCAATGCTAAGTTACCAAGTGGTGACAGGAGAGATACCGTTCAAGAACTGTAAATATGACTCAATTGACTTCATGGATGTCATTTCTAACGGTAGGAGACCCGACTTTCCACCGGGAGTTCAACCTCAACTTGTCAACCTCATCGAACAATGTTGGAGTGGAGATCCAGAGGAACGACCTTCTTTTGGGAAAATAGTTGACGAGTTATTGATGCTTAAGGCAAATATGCTGGGTGGAGAACGAATTACCAGGCGTGCAATACCAGAAACTGCTACAACCGCACAAGAAGAAATGTGTAATGAAGAACCATCTACAACTACTGTGACAGTCATTGCACTGCAGTATTTCAACGAGGAGAATCCAAACTATTGCTCTCTCATGTAGTTTGTACTCCGTAAACACTTCACTTAACTAACATAAGTTATAATTTATTTATTTATATTATTATTATTATGTATAATAAATAAGATTTTTCAGCTGCTATATACTCTACACATAATATATTATATGTATATGTATAATACATACATATATCATTATATATTCATGTACATATATATGTATGTTTATTCATACATAAAGAGTTATTTATTTCAATTGTTATTGATTATACGTATGTCTTATATATATTTCTGTACATATGTAAATTAGTATTATACATATATGTGTATATTTATATTTAAATATGATGTTTTTATCAATCTCTTACAAAAATTATGTCATTTTCAACTTAAATACATGAATGAAACAACATTTTATATACAGATGCACACATTTATATGTGTGTGTTATAAATAAATGTGTGTGTTATAGACAAAAGACCTTTAAAAGACCATGCATATTATCCATATTAATGCCTTCGTTGATGTTTTTTCTGCAAAACAAATTCAAATGTGTGTGTGTGTGTGTGTTTATATATATATATAAATTAAATAATTATCATTTTAATAAATATTCTGTTCGTTCTTTATTTTTAGGTCCTAAATCTCGTATTATTTCTCTGTTTTTCACTTATTAAATGCATGATTTTTTTTTAAAACTATTAAAGAAAAAGCAAAACCTAATTAATTAAATAATCAATCTTAATACACGTGTTTATACACCCGGGCAAAATTACTAAGTTGTTTGGTTATGTGTAGGTGCCATATAGACTACAAATTATATAAATAACTAGTAAGTAATAAGTTTTTTAAATTCGAGTGGTTGCTTTAATTTTTTAATTTATTTAATTAATTAATAAAATAGTAAAAATTAAGTGAAAACATGTATTTAGAAAAGCTAATTATAATAAATATATTAATCTTAAAGTATATATAAAATATTTTAAAAACTTATTAATATGTTCGTAACGCACATATATATTAGCCATTAACAAGTAAGCTGCATCGTCATCTTTATCCAATTGAATGACTTGTTCAAAAGCCTTTGTTCCCAGTAGAGCATTGTTCCACTTGAAACACGCACCCAAGACGCTCGTCCACGTAACAGCATTGGGCTTGCAAGGCATGGTTTGGATCACCTCCATTGCTCTCTGCATATAGTTGGCCCTCGCAAACATGTCTACCAAGCAGTTATAGTGCTCAACACTAGGAACAATCCCATAGACCGGCAACATCATATGGAAACACTCCTGTCCTGTAGAGATCAAGCCAGCATGGCTACAAGCTGCAAGTACCGAAACAAATGTAATCCCATTCAAGCGCACTCCCCGTTCCTGCATCTCCCCGAAGAGCTCAAACACTCGAGACGTGTCGCCTTGCTTCTCGTAACCAGCGATAACTGAGTTCCATGCACAAGTGTCTGGCTGGTAAGACGCAAACACATGCTCAGCTGACATGAAACTCCCACATTTTGTATAGAAATCAATGAAGCAACATGCACTCATCTTACTGTCTACTCCTCGTCCATATACTTCACAAATGAGAGACTCCCGACTGCGCTTTTGTTCCGGTGTCTAAGTTGCCACAGGCCATTAGAGCTGCTGCGTATGTCTTGGAGTTCGGAACACAGTTTGCCATTTTCATGTCTGCAAAGAAACACAAAGCAGCCCGGCTTTCCCCATTCTCTGCGTATCCCGCAATCAAGGCTGTCCATAGCACTACATCCGGACGATAAGCCGTTTCGAATACTGCACGAGCGTCTGCCATGCTACCGCATTTGGCATACATATCAACCAAGGCAGTCTTGAGGAAGATATCTCCACAAAAGCCTGCTCGAGAATGCAGCTCCATGCCCTTGCTTAAGCTCTTCATCTTCACCAGCTTCCTGTTCTTGTCTCTCACACCTTCTTCACTCTCTGCTAGACTTGCACAAGCCATGAGCACTGCAATGTAAGTCCGCTCGTCAGGCTCAAAGCTCATGCACGAGAACAATTCCAAAGCAATCTCACTCTCTCCATTCCCCACGTATCCCAGTAACAAACAGTTCCATGATATTACAGTGTGAGAGGTCATCCCGTCGAACACCAACCTAGCATCTACCATACTCCCACACTTTGTATACATATCGATCAAACTGTTCCCTACAAAGACTACTCCTTCGCAACTTCCACTCTTCTGAGCCATACTATGAATAACCATACCTCTTCTCAAGCTATTCATTTTCACAGTAGCCTCCTCCGTCCCAGCCAAGTTAGTACAAGCCATCACCGCAGCAACAAAAGTCCGTGAATTCGGCAAGCAGTCAGTAGAACCATCTCCTCAAACAACTGAAGAGCTTTCTGACTTTCTCCATTCTCCACGTATCCCAGAATCAAAGCATTCCATGAAACAATATTACGTACCTTCATCTTCTCAAAGACACGTTTACTGTCAACCATACTCCCACATCTCCCATACATGTCGATCAGCGTGCTGCCCACGTAAACATCGTCACAGAAGCCTCTGCTTCGAGCCAAACAGTGAAGGCTCATCCCCTTGGCTAGACTCGCTCTCTTTATTAAGTTCCCATCCACAAGTACCGCTTCTTCCATGCACGCTAAGCTCGAGCAAGCCATGAACACAGCTACAAAGCTTCTTGAAGTAGGCTCACAGTCCATACGCTGGAAGAGCTCCAAACATACATCGTATTGCTCATTTGCAACGTATCCAAGCATGAGAGTGTTCCAGGAGACAATGTTACGTGTAGGCATGCTGTCGAACACTCTGTGGGCCTCGACCATGCTCCTGCATTTCGCATACATGTCGATTAGGCTTGTTCCTACATAGATGTTGGAGTGCAGCGACAAGTTGATAGCCTCGCTGTGGATTGCTCTCCCCTTGTCTAAGTCCTTTGAAGTGATGCAGGCCTTCAATGCTTGGATCAGTTTTGACACCGTCTCTCTCTGTGAAAGACCTCCACAGTTCACAGTTTGCTGCGATAATGTACGTGATATTGGAGCTTTCCAACACTCAGGCCTCAATGCGAGTGTGTGCATGTAAAACACACTCTAAAAGTGTGTGCGTGCGCGTATAGAAACAAATATGATATATACGCTGTACTTCGTATAAAATTTTAGGGCATGAAAATGCATCGTCTCTGTTTTAGGGTTACCCCTGCAGAGTTCTTCACTCGGCAAGGAAGTGGAAATGCAGTATGATTTCTTTACGGAATGTCCAGAAGTTGTTGACATTGTGAATCAGGTGAGATTATTATAATCAATATTGTAGATATGTTCATTGAAACACAAAAAAACTTAATACATTTGTGTTTTAGATGAAGCTAGACAGTGTAAATATAGTAGCCAAAGTGGAAGAACCAGATGTTGGAATAGAAGCAGCCCAAAATCAGGTATATATCTATAACACACACACACACACACGTGTGTGTATATGAATTCTCATTCGTGTTTAGGTAGCACCATCAGTCGAAGACCCAAGGCTTGTAAAGTTTGTGAAAATGTGGCAAGTTGGTGTTCTAGAGCAAGTGATCAGGATGTGTGCACGCACACACATATGTGTCTGTACGTATAGTATATACATACATACATCAATCGTAAGTAACTCTGATATACAGCCAATCTGCAACTGGAAGGATTGGATCCTTTCAAACGTGAAACATAAGCTTAACCCTAGTTTACACTCTCTCTCTACGCACACACATTATACGTGTATGTGTTGGTTCGTTTGTTATAACAAGGGATATATTGGTTAAGTGATGGTGATCAATTCTAGTCAAATTGAGAGGCAGTTTTATACAGTCTTGTTGACAATGGGTTCATTCTTGATCTGTATGTTGATCTGGCTTGTGATGAGAGGTATGTTCTGCAGCCTGTTCCCTAGTTCGATGCATCATATTCTCACCAGCACCAGCAGCATTCTCGATCTTGGTGAACACAGCGTCTGTGGTTGATTCAATGGTGGACTGCAGGAACTGCTTTCCCCTCTCTTGTTGCTGGTGAACAGCTGCCTGTGTATCTTCCTTCCTGTCCTGCAGGAATTTTTAGCTGCATTCCATGCATCTGCTGTCCTTGGGCAGCTTCATCCCTCTGCTGCCGCAGCATCTGCCCTGCATTGTACGCTGCTTGTTCGATCCTTGTCAGTCCCGCTTGCAGGATCCCCTATCTGTTGCTTCTCATCCTCTCTGCGATGACGGTTTTCATCCTCATTGTTGTGCTCGTGTTGGTGTTTGTTTTCTACCTATAAATTTATGCTTTTGCATTCTTAGTGTGGTAGGTGGATGCTGTTTATATTTTTCTATATGTAGCTGAAGGGGATAGAGGTATGAATACGGATGTATGTATATGTGTGAATTGTGTACTTGCTGCCTGTCCAGTCTTCGACCTTGAGCTTGCTCTATCACGGATTTCTTCTGCCCTTTGTTTCTCCTGGTCACTCCTCTCTCTCTTGCCTTTCCAAGCATGTCCTCGGCTTTCAGCGTGCCTATCTCCCTTATGTCTTCATCATTGTGTTGTGTGGTCTGTAAAATTGGTTCAGTAGAGCATCTCTCTCTCTCTCCTCTCTCTCTCTATATATATATATATATCTATATCTGTGTCTCCGTGTGTGTGTGTGTGTTAATCACTGGGTGACCATATTATGGTATCATACACTTTACATGCATATATTTCATGCTTACACAACATACCCAATCTCTCACAGCTTGTAATAGGCCTTTCTCCTTCACTTCTCCAGCTGTGTGATCTGCACTCTGATATGCATCCCTAGCACGGTCACTCACTATCTCGCTGCTAGTGTCCACTCTTGACTTAAGATCTTCCAGAGGCTTCATCCGACTTCTCCTTGGCCTGTGCAATCTTCGCCCTTGTTACATTAGAACCTCATCACGTTTTCTCGCTGCTTCCTCGCGTGTTTCGTGTGTCTTTTTTCTCATATCTTCAGCAACTGTTTGTTCCTGCTTTCTCGTCTTCTCTTCTGCCTTTGCTTTACCTGCATGTCCGCGCGTTAATTTAGTGTGTGTGTGTATGTATAGACACACACACACACAGTATAAACGGATGTTACCTTTGTCTGCAGCTTCTTTGGCATGGGATTTGGTCTCTTCGGCCTTCTCGTCATCCCCTATGACAAGCGATACTACAGTGTCTTTCACGGCCTGCAGAGTCCTTTTCCTTGCCCAGTCTTCTCTTCTGGAAGGTAAACCTCCCTTTCCTGCCCTTTCCCTTTACTTGTTCACTTGCTTTGGTTTGATTGCCAGCAACCGTGTCTCTTGCATCATGATATTTCTGTTTTGCTTTAACAGTAGCTTCGCCAACTTCACCTTCCTGTTAAAGAGTAGTAGAATCAGTTGTGTTGTGTGTGTGTAAGGAGGTTATTATACTCTGAAATTCATCATACATGATGAGGTTTTGCCTTGTCTTGAGCTTCATGGGACTTCTCTTTCGCTCTATCTGCAAACTCTTGCCCTTTTTGCTTTGTGTTGTCAGCGGTGCTTCTTGCCTTATGTTCAGCCTGATGTCCCTGCCTTGAGCTTTATTGCAGCTTCTTGACCTCTGTACTTAGCCTCATCAGCAGTTGTCTTGCTCGGTCGTGGCCCTGGAAGTATTGTGTGTGTGTGTGTTTGTGTGTGTGTGTGGTGTGGTTTAAATAACATCCATAGACGTAGTAAGTATTTAAATGTGTACCTCTTGGGCCTTATCTTTTGTTTTATCAGCTACTTCCTGACCTTTCTGCTTAGTCTGATCAACAGTACTCTTGCTCTATCTTGACCCTGCATATTATATAAATTCATTTAGTTATCAACAGTGTATATTAGATTAGTAATGTCTAACTCCTATTAAGATAATTAACTTGTGTGTGTATGTGTGAAATATGAGATGTAATAAGTGTATATATATAATCTGTGGTGTGTGGATACCGCTTGGCCTTGTCTTTTGTTTTATCAGCAACTTCATGTCCTTTCTGTTTAGCCTCGTCAGCAGTAGTGCTTACTCTCTCTTGACCCTGCATATCAACGATGTTATATAAATTCTTTATATATATTATATATGTATGTATGTATGTGTGTGTGTGTGTGTACCTCTTTGGTCTTGTCTTTTGTTTATCAGCAATTTCCTGTCCTTGCTGCTTAGTCTCATCAGCAGTAGCTCGTGCTCTTTCTTGACCCTGCATATTAATACAATGTTATCTGATATGAACACTGTATATTACATAAGTATTGTATATTCAGATAACATAATTAACTAAACATTGGTAACTTGCATTTTACCTCTTGAACTTTTTGCTTAGATTTGTCAGGCAATTTCCTGGCCTTTATGTTTTGTATCTTCAGCTATGCTTCTTGCCTTTTCTTGACCCTGTGACAATTATAGTATGCATTTAAATGTCCATTAATGTATAATGTATAATTTTACTTGCTCAGCCGTAGCTCTCACTTGGTCTCGGACATATTGCCCCTGCGCTTGTGCTCGTCTTTCAACTCGTAGATCTGTCTCTTGTTTATCAGCGACTTCTTGACCCTTTTGCTTTGCGTCCTCGACTGTAGCCCTGGCTTTATCTTGAACCTGTGGATTGTTGAACATATGTTATGCATGTCTATATACATATATATATATAGATAGATAGATAGATAGATAGATAACTCTTGGGACTTTTCTTTAGTGCGGTTAGCAAGTTCTCATTTACCTGTTGGAACTTCTCTCTTGTTGCATCAGCTACTTGCTGGCCTTTATCACGAGCTTCATCAGCACGAGAATGGGCAGTGTCCTTGGCTTGGCCATACACTTGGTAAGTCTTGTCCAAGCCTGACCATATGCTTCGAGAGTCCTGTCCCTTGCTTGTTCGTATGTTTCATAAGTCTTGTCTTGGCTTTCCCTGTAATGTCTTGAGCGCTGCTCTTTGCTTTCTCTGTCATTTCCTTCCCTTGTCTCTCATCTCCCGTCAAAATTGTTGCCAGAGACTGAGCAGTTGCCTGTAAGAATCCTTTCTGCTCGTGAAACATCTGCTTTCCTCCTTCCTATAGTGATATAATTGCATTAGCATCTCTCTCTCTCTCATAGTGCCATATTGAAATGTGGTACTAACCTTTGCTTGCTGAGTTCTGTGCTTTGTCTCGTCGCTTGTTTCCTGGGATTTACCCTTTGCTTGGTCAGCAATTTGGCCACCTTTCTGCTTTGCCTCTCGGACCTCTCTCTTGCGTGGTCAGCAGCTTGGTCACTTCTCTGCTTTGCATAGTTAGCAGCTTCGTCACCTCTGTGTGTGGCTCTGTCAGCGGCTTCACCTCCTTTCTGCTTGGCTTCATCAGACTTGGCTCTTGCTTGCTCAACCGTCCTTGCCCTTTCTGCCTGCCCTTATCAGTAAGCTCTGCAGCTTTGCCCTTAGCTTGATCAGGCTTCACCTCCTTTCTGCTTGGCTTCATCAGACTTGGCTCTTGCTTGCTCAGCCGTCTCTTGCCCTTTCTGCCTGCCCTTATCAGTAAGCTCTGCACCTTTGTCCTTAACTTGATCAGCAACTTCACCTCCTTTCTGCTTGGCTTCATAGGACTTGGCTCTTGCTTGCTCAGCCGTCTCTTGCCCTTTCTGCCTGCCCTTATCAGCAAGCTCTCCGGCTTTGCCCTTAGCTTGGTCAGCAACTTCACCTCCTTTCTGCTTGGCTTCATCAGACTTGACTCTTGCTTGTTCAGCTGTCTGCCTGCCCTTATCAGCAAGCTCTCCGGCTTTGCCCTTAGCTTGATCAGCAACTTCACCGGCTTGATCTGCAACTTGGCCAGTTGTGCTCCTGGCTTTGTCAGCCACTGACTGAGCTGTGGATTGCATGTACTCCTTCCCCTGCTGAGATTTCTCCATTGCTGTATCTTTAGCTTCCAGGGTCTTTTGCTTAGCTCCTTGAGCAACTTGTTGTCCCTTGTTTCTGGCATCTTCAGCGTAATCTCCTGCCGTCTGCTTTACTTGATCCAAAGCCTGCTGTCCCTTCTCCTTTGTCTCTTGGGACTTCTGCCTTGCTGCATCGGGGCCTGTTGCCCCTGTTGCCTAGTCTGCTCAACAGTTTCATTAGCCCTGTGTTTTGTGTCTTGTGCAGCCTCTTGTCCCTTGCCCCGAGCCTGGTCAAGTTTCTGCTGTCCCCTGCTTCGTGCAGCATCAGCCTGAGCCCCAGTCCTCTCCTTTGCTTCCTGACCCTTGTCTTTTGCCCCCTCGGCAACTTGTTGTCCCTCGTTCCTAGCTTCATGAGCTGCACATGAACAGACATCACGTGAACTTTGCTTATGTCATATGTACTATACCAACTCACCTTTTGCTTTTGCTTGACCAGCAGTCTCTTGGCCTCTCTGCTTGGTTTCATCTACAGCACCTCGTGCTCTGTCCTTCATTTGGTGAGACTTCTCTTGAGCTCCATGGGCTGCCTCGTCTTTAGCTTGATCAACAACTTGCTGGCCACTCTTCTTACTCTCATGTACTTGCTGCTGTCCTCTGTATTGAGCTTCCTCAGCTTTCTGCCTGGTTTCATGTACTGCACCTTGGGACTTCTCTTTAACTCCCTCGACAGCTTGTTGCCCCTTTCTCTCAGCTTCATCACCTACAATACATAAAAAGATACGTGTAATCTTAACTCTCTCTTTCTACACACGCATGCGCACGCACACGCACATATGGCTTACTTTTATCTTTGGCTTGATCAGCAAGCTGGTGACCCTTGTGCTTAGTTTCATCGGCTGCAGACTTAGATTTCTCTTTGGCTTGGTCCTTAAGTTGCTGTGTTCTGTTCCCAGCTTCCTGGGCATAACCTCCAGCCTTTTCTAGGGCGTGCCAACAGCCTGGTACGCTCTCTCTTTAGTCTGTTCTGCACTGTCTCTTGCTTGACCGGCAGCCTCATAAGCTCTCTGTTTGGTGGCATCCGCCGTGTCTCTGGCTTGATGAGCAGCTTGATAAGCTCTCTGTTTGGTGGCATCTGCTGCATCTCTGGCCTGGTCGACTGTCTCATAAGCTCTGTGCTTCGTTGCATCGGCAGCCTGATAAGCTCTTTGTTTGGTAGCATCTGCTGCATCTCTGGCCTGATCAACTGTCTCATAAGCTCTGTGCTTAGTTGCATATGCACTCTCTCTAGCCTTGTTTGCAGCGTCTGTTGATGCACCGCCAGTTGCCGAGGAGAGTGCATCCGCTGACTTATCATAGGCTGCTAGCAAGAAACCCTTCTGGAACCAGCCTTGTCCTTCTGTGTGGCCTCGTCTCTGCTCTGCTTCTCGTGCTGCTTGCTTGGCCGCTTCTGTCTGCTCCTCGGCCCTCTGCTTGACATCGTCAAATGTAGCCTTTGTTTTGTCACGCCCTTCCGCGGCCTTCTCTTCGACTGTGTCTTCGCTATACCAAGTGCCTGTCCCACTCCTTGAGTCACTGCACTAACTGCTTCTTTCACTTTTGCCAACCTGGTAACATGTTTTTATTCAGCTAACGTACTCTTTATTTTATTTTTTTTATTACAAGGTTACCCCTCAGAACTAGCGTGTTTAGCGCTGTCAAAATGCTTATATGGATCTCTGCCCTTATCGTCAGCCATGGTTCCTCTCTGAATCCTCTGGGATTTGTTCTTTTCTTTCTGCCAGGCGCCACGACTGTTTAGCGCACGTGTCTTCCACGCTGGACAAATTTGCCACGTCAACAAATGGGTCTAATCCAGTTCAATAGTAAAACGTTGCATTAAAACTCAGCCCCACAGAACATGGAGACGCAATTTGAATCGACTGTGGACAATCCTCAATTCGAGACAAGTGGACAATTAATTTGAACCAACTGTGGAATTCGAGCACAGCTCAATTCGAAAGGACAATCCTCAATTCGAGACAAGTGGACAATTAATTTGAATCAACTGTGGAATTCGAGACACAGTGGCAATTCTCAATTCGAAACCAATTTAAATGAAGCGTAGACAACTTTCAATTCGACAAATTTGGACAATTTCAATTTGAGACACAATTTCAATCAACTGTTAAACTTCAACCAATAATAACTCTTATTATCCAACAAGAGCAATACAGAAATCCAGAGTTTTATATATACAAAACCCACTCTTCACAGCTTCACACTGCAAATCTAATCAGAATCACTGCTGCTGCTACTCTTCTCACCCGCCTTTTTCTCCTTGCGCTCCTTGGTCTTCCTCTTGATCTTGCCCATAACGCCTTCCTTCCCAGGCGTTCCAGTAGTTCCAGTGCCGCCGTAACCAGTGCCGTGCCCGGTTCCAGTAACACCATGCCCAGTTCCAGTAGCGCCATAACCGGTGCCGTGCCCGGTTCCAGTTTCGCCATAGCCGGTGCCGTGCCCGGTTCCAGTTTCGCCATAGCCGGTGCCGTGCCCGGTTCCAGTAGCACCATAACCGGTGCCGTGCTCGGTTCCTGTGGCTCCGTAACCGGTGCCGTGCTCGGTTCCAGTAGCGCCGTAGCCGGTTCCAGTGGTGCCGTGTCCAGTTCCCGTGGTGCCGTAGCCGGTTCCAGTGGTGCCGTGTCCGGTTCCAGTGGCGCCGTGTCCGGTTCCAGTGGCGCCATACCCAGTACCCGTACCCGCATGAGCCGGATCATGGATCTTGTCGCCCTCCTTGTGACCTCCCATGTGGAGCTTCTCCTTGATCTTCTCAGTCATGGAAGCCATTTTCTACAAATCACACAAAAAGCAAAACAAAAGACAATTGAAGTAGATACAATTCAACAGATCAGAATGCTTTGCATTGCCGAATCTTCCCTATTTATATAGGGAGGACATCCACGCGTTGTGTCGACATCTGTCCCACACCGTGTTGGCACCTCGCCAAGACAAGTGCGAGGGTGCTAAAACACGACACGTGTAGATATATATCAACCTTCGTGTCATCTGCACGTTTAATTGTCTTAAACTATGCTGTAACTTCTAGAACTCAAGAAATAGAAAGGATGAAGAAAAAACTATTGAATTATTTTTTGTGGATAAGTCTACATATACATGAAATTGCATGATAATGTTGCATGATAATGTAGCCACTTATATAAGGCTTCAGTCTGAAGCCAATGTTGTTCCAGGACGGACTGTGTGTTCCTCGGACTTCTCCGGATCGGGCTTATCTACTGCCGGATGGAACATTTCTTCGTCTCCCGTTGCTATGTCATCCGATTGGACTTCATTCGGGGCCGTGGGGTGGCGTTTCTGAGGAGACGTACCTGTTACTCTCTCACTCTGAATATTTCCGGCTCCATAAGCTCAAACGAGAACATGTTTCTGCACACTACGGACCGCCCCACCTACAGAAACACACGACATTGTGCTCTGTTGAAATTCAAATATGCACATTTAGCAGCTGACGAGTGTACTAGGGCAAATACGAGATTGACAAGTGTGACAAGGGCACACGTGGCTCCGCCTCGAACACACATTCCTTAACAGTTTGTTTAACGGTAATCGCAGTAAATCGAACGTTATATAGACGTATTATACTATTGTTTTTAAAATTTTCAAAAATTGATTAATTTAAAACTTATTGTTTGTTCTCATTATTTACAAAGGATTTTAAACTCTCAGTTGGAGAGGACTTGCTTATCCTCTAAGTTCCTTTCATTGAGTTTAGAACCCTTGTCATCGTCCATGGAGTGCTCAATCTTGTCTCCTGCTTTCTGTGTGGCTTCTCCAATCGATTCGGCTGTACTCCTAACCTGTTGCTTAACCCCACTCTCCGCCGGCTCCTTCATGTCCTTCGCCCTCTCCTTCAGATTCTCACCTGCATATGTATATGTATGTATTGTGTATTTGTGTGTATATATGTGAATCATGATATAAGTACCTGCTTTCTCTATCTTGTCGCCCACGCCATGAGCCATGGAATCCACGGTACCTTTGTCCTCTTTACAGACAGCCCATCCTGCAACAAATCCCCGTGAAGAACAGAGAGAAACCTGCCCCTGCTTCACAAGCAAAGCATTCAGAGCTGTCCTTGAAGATGAAACAAACGCCATAGCTCGCAAAGCTTTACAGATTACAGAGGAACCCAATCTAAACTTGAACGGAAACCTGCATGCATGTACTAGCACTTTTTACGTGCCCCAACAGCGAAGGGACAAGTGTCTATCAAACTTAAACTATGGTACGTGGCACGTGGCGCTGCATTTTGACACATACGTGTATAACCAACCGCCAAGCTGAGTTCGATTCTTTGGGATATAATTTGTAAAGTCGTATATCGCATAAACTTTCGTTAAGCGTGAACTCAGCAATAATAATTAGCAATGTATATTCACATACACACACGAGGCCTTCGTGATTTTATTCAATGAAGCTATGTGGATCAGCATCAACTTGCTTTACATATAAAATTAAAATTATCAAATAATTGTAAACTAATTTATAGTAAAATATTTTATAATATCTTTATTTTAAATATAAAATTTAAAATCAAAATAGTTAAATACGAAAGAATAAATGAAACAGTAGAAGAGAAAGACCTCTTTATGTCAAGGCCATAGTAAAAAAAGGCTGTAGCCAATAACAAATTTGAATGAAAACAAATCTTATTATGAGAATACACACACAACATATATATATAAAAGGAAAAAACTAATTAATTATAAAATCAATTCATAATTAATGTTGAATTCATTTTTAACTTTAACCTTTATATATTATTTGATAATCTTGGGCTACACTTGAAAGAGCAGATATATTAAATGAAAATCTGATATTAGTTTACAAAAAACCCTGCTTATATACAGGAGGTCTCCTGCCACGTGGCACACATGCGACACGTGGCGCTGACACATGGGGGCCAGATCACCACCCATGTGTCACTACGCATGTGCGTATATACACATGCGTATATACGGTACGTTACTAATATACAGTATCTTACACTATCCTCCCCTCTGCGGCTGTGTAGATGGTGATGGATCTGATGGTCCTGGATCCGTGTGAGCTGGGCCATCTAAGGTATGACCAAATGTACTCAACGAGTCTCGAACGACAAACCGTTTCATTCGAACCACGTGAACTATCTCAACCTCATGAGATCCCACCAACTTACTTGATATACCTGAGGACCAACCTTTCGGAGTACTCGGTAGGGACCAAGCCACTTGTAATAAACCAGTTGCAAGCCCAGGTGCAGTCAGCTTGGGAAAACGTACCAGGACTAAGTCACCGTCAGCAAAATCTGGTGGAATTTGATGTCGTGCATTGTAAGAAGATTGCTGCCGCATTTGAGCTCGACCAAGATGTTCAGCAGACTCTGCACGCAGAAGAGGCAAAACAGCATCCAAATGTCGAGCCCACATCTTTGCATCCTCGGCACGTGGCAGATTCGATGATAACCCCAATTCACTAGGCAACTTAGGATCATATCCATACAATGCCTTGAATGGAGAGATACCAATCGAACTCTGAATGCCTGTTACATAAGCAAATCTCAAACATCGCAAATACCAATCCCAGTCCGTGTGATTGAAGTTCACATACTTCGAGATCATACCCTTGAAGGTCCGATTCAATCGCTCCACCAAACCATCAGTTTGTGGATGATACGGAGAGGCAAATGAATGTTTTACCCCTAACCTCTCACACAACACTCGGAATACCTCTGCAATGAAAGCGGGGCCATTGTCTGATAACATCCGCTCTGGACAAGAATGCTGCAAAACCACATTATCGAACAAAACAAAGCTGTTGACATGGCAGTTGCATCCGGAAGAGCACCAACCTCACCCATCGAGTTAAATAATCGGATACAACAATGATGTACTGGTTACCTTGAGAAGAACGTGGAAAAGGTCCCATTAAATCCACTGCAATTAACTCAAAAGGGCGAGAGACATTGATGGATTCCAACACCCCATGGCCCGAGTCGTAGAGGAATTCCGAGTTTGACAAGTGGGACAACTTTGAATATACCTGATCACATCACCACGCATGCTGGCCAATAAAATGATCGGCGCAGCTTCTCCAACACTCGTTGGTGACCAAGATGACCTCCAACAATAGGTGAATCATGATATGCTCGAAGAAGGTGTGGAACATATGTAGAGGGTACAGCCAAACGCCATCTGTCCTCTGGATTTGTCCCAATAAAATACAATAAACCATCCTGAAGTCGAAACTGAGCATGATATTGTCGAAACCGAGGTTCGGAAGACGGATTGCAAACGCATCGCGTAATTGCCTCGTCCATGGTTCATGTTTTTGAGCATCCTGCCACTGTTCCAAGGATGGTAAGTCGGCATCGAATACCTGAGGGGCTTGTATCAAACCGAATGCTGCAGCTACTGCATGAGCAGGCAAAGTGGAATCGGAGAGGGGTGCTCGAGAAAGTGCATCCGCATCCACCATTGTTCGCCCAGGCCTGTGCACCACCTTAAAGTTATATACCTGGAGACGTAATGCCCATCTGGCTACGCGACCCACTAAATTCTTCCGTTTTAATAAGGAAGTGACAGCAGCATGATCACACTCCAAAAGTGTTTCACTCCCATGTAAGTAGGCATGAAGTCGTTCAAAACCCCAAACAGCAGCAAGGCATTCTTTTTCAGTAGTGGAATAATTCCGCTCAGCCGGCGTGAGTACTCGACTAATGTAAGCCACCGGGTGTCGAATTGAAGAATCCACAGCATCAGTTTGCATCAATACACCACCAATACCAACATCTGAGGCATCTACTCGTAAAATGAACGGACGAGTAAAATCTGGGTATTGAAGCAATGGTGGAGTTGTCAGGAACTCTTTTAACTGGTCAAATGCCTGCTGACACCTGCGAGTCCACCTGAAAGATACCTGTGGACGAACTAACTCCCGAAGAGGGGCAGTTCGATCAGTGAGATGATCGATAAATCGACCCAAGTACTGCACCGTGCCCAAGAAACGCTGGACTTCCTGTACTGTACGGGGACGAGGAACTCTCGAACAGCTCGCAACTTCATTGGATCCACCTGTAAACCCTCTCGAGATATACGGTAACCCAAGTAAGTGGTGTCGGTCGAACCAAACACACACTTTTCAAGTTTCAACTTCAGGCCAACTTCTCGAAATCGATCAAGAACGCGCCGTACATCACGAATGTGATCCTCCCAAGAACCAGACCCATGAATGAGCACATCGTCGATAAAATCGGCAGTGATATCAGGCATATCGGAAAGAAGCTCATCCATCATGCGTTGAAAGGTGGCAGGAGCTGAAGTCAATCCAAAAGGCATGACCAAAAACTCGTAAAGACCAAATGGTGTCCGGAAGGCCGTTTTTGGAATATCCTCCTCAGCCATAGGAACCTGCCAATATCCTGATGCCAAATCCAACTTAGTAAACCATCGACTCTGACCCAAACGATCTAATAGATCGGCAGAGTTCGGAAGTGGATAGACATCTTTGATGGTAACATCGTTAAGAGGTCGGTAATCCACACAAAATCGGAGAGATCCATCAGGCTTGGGAACCAAATGAGGTTCACATGCCCATGGACTCCGTGACGGACGACACACTCGTTTACCAATCATATCAGTAACAGCTGTTCGCATGGCTGATAACTCCTTTGGTGACCTGCGTCGAACCGGGACTTTGAAAGGCTTTGCATTGCCGGTGGGTATACAGTGTCGAGTCTTCACACGTGCACCTTGGGACAGATCAAATTTGAACAAACTTGCATACTGTTTCTTAAGTTGTTCGATGCAGTGTGCTCGACACTCAGGTGACGGATCCGGCATTTGAACCTGTTGAGATGAACACCACCCAAGACCGGAATCAAAGGAGCTGTATGCGTGATACAAACAGCAACAAACTTCTCTGGACGTAAAGGAACAGACTGCAAAGACACAGACTCCAAGCGTAATACAGGAGGAGAGAGTGAAAAATCACATGTACCTTTCGACTGCTTTAACCAATCACATCCCAGAATGATGTCAAAGACCTGGGAAGGGACAACCCTAAGAGACCCAGAGGGAAACTTACAGTTGGCACCCATAACCAGTGTAGTCGAAGTGGTGTACTGTGATACTGCACGAGACTGCCCATTACCATATAAAATGTGCAAGACCTTATCTGCTCGTCTCAAGGGTAATGAGCACCGATGCGCCAGAGAAGTAGTTATGGAAGACATACTAGATCCTGTATCCACAAGTACTGTGACTGAAACATCATTCACTCGTGCAGAAAATGTGAAAACTGGATGATTTGGTGGAACTTGCAACCCTTGATATGCATAGCGGAAAAAACATGGAGGTGGAGTTTCCATCGCACGGGATCCCTCCGTCGCCCGTACGATTACTGGTTTTCCGCAACAGATCCACCGCAAGAGAAGCGTCATCATCTGGAAGCTCATCATCAGACATAATGGCCGCCACAGGTACACCATCCGGAACATATGGTCGCCAGCCTGGATGTGGTGGACGCCAATCAGGATACACATCGCATGCCCGCCAAGTATGTCCAGGTGCCCAACAGGCCCACAATGAACTTGATTGGGTTGACCTGCATTGTTCCGATTCCTCCTGTCACGAATCCGTGGATTTTGACCACCACGGGCAGGAACTGGAGCAGGTGCAGGACGATTTCGTGGAGGTGGTACGGGGTGGGCCCCGAGGTCGACCACGAAAGGCTTGTCGTGCGGGCACATATGCAGCAGCATCAACCTCCATTGGATCAGCACGCTGAACAAGAGGAGCAGGTAACCCAAGGGGAACACGGCCCTCACCAGGCACCAACTCAAAACGTTGAGCTAGTGCAAAAGCTTCCTCCAATGTGGTAGGACGAAGAGCCCGAACGAATCGAACAAGTTCGGGTCGCATAGTTGGCCATAACATACCGAGCTTAATAGGCTCAGGCATGTTAGGATATGCACGCCGAACTAAATCCCCGAACCTAATACTGAACCGCATAACAGACTCACCAGGATGTTGTCGTATCGCATGCAGTTGTTGGAAAGCATCATCTGAATCCTCAACTTTGCCAAACGTACGTTTGAGGCATTCCGTTAACCGATTACTATTGGCTTGAATCTCCGCAGCCAATCCATTATACCACTTGAGCGCAGGGCCTTCCAAACATGTAGGGAATTCTCTGAGAGCACGGGCCTCATCCCAACCATGGTAACGAACAATGACTTGGAAATGATCAAACCAGTGGTATACATCATCTCCCGGATCACCACAAAAAGATCGGGGTCGAACCCTCGGATTTGTGGCCTGTGAAGAAGATGAAGGAGTACTAGAAGCAGATCCCCCGGCATGAGGCTCAGACGGGGAAGAGGAGGACGGACCCTCAACGAAGCGCTCCAACAACTTAGTTTGTGCATCAATAGCAGTAGCAATAATGCTAAAAGCCGTCTCCATGTTCATTGTCATGGAAACAAGAAAAAGAAAATGCGGAAGAAAGGAATACCCAACTTCTCCACCAATGAAAGAGCAGATATATTAAATGAAAATCTGATATCTTAGTTTACAAAAAACCCTGCTTATATACAGGAGGTCTCCTGCCACGTGGCACACATGCGACACGTGGCGCTGACACATGGGGGCCAGATCACCACCCATGTGTCACTACGCATGTGCGTATATACACATGCGTATATACGGTACGTTATCTAATATACAGTATCTTACACACTTTTAAATATAAAATAATGTTAAAATGTATATGTGACACATTCCGATATACACGTAATGCTTACGTAATGTTTGCATAGTAACTTATTATGCAATAATATTTTTGGAATGTTCTAAGGTATATGTCAATATTAACACAACATATTTAAATGAATCACCATATCTTCAATTGTGAGTTTTCCATGAGCTACACGCAATCTTGACTAAGTTTGTTAGGGCAATTGACAATAAAAAGTGACCACTTAACCAGCTTAATGAATGAGGTAAAACAGTTTATCATAAACAAGCTTAAAATTCAAAATAATAACAACTTTGTATTGTGCCTCACCATTGAATATAATTGGTGGAGTCTTACTGTACGATTAGTGAAGGTAGTCGTAGTGTAAGGTTCGAGAATAAAGATTTAGAAAACTACATTAATCTTCGTATAATTGGATTAAAAAAAAAGATTATTAACTTTAGAAAACTAGATGGATCTTCGTATAATTGGATTAAAAAATAAGATTATTAACTTTAGAAAACTAAATGGATATTCATATAATTGCATTAAAAAATAAGATTATTAACCTTATTATTGATGAAAAATGATCTAAGATGTTAGCAAATAAACTTTTTCCATGGCACGATGGTTTTCAAGTTATGTTAAGGAGCCAAACATGATGGAAATGATAAGTCGACACTTCAATATGTTGAAGACAATTAGTATAATATTTTGTTCATGAATTGATTGAAACAAGCACGTAAAGACTAATAGGCATGTTAACAAATATGTAAATTTTTAATAATGAATCTTAATACATCTACATGCAAAGACTAACATAATTATTAACAAGTGACTGGTGGAGTGTACACCAAGTTGTTACACAATTGACTATTATGAGATGACTACCTCGTTAAAGTGTACATTGAGTTATTATATGTGTTATGCAATGATTAAGGATTAGCCCACTCTTTGGGTGTATGATTCATCTTTAATAGGAATCAAACTCAATGATACTAAGTGTAAAAGTATTATCTATCTCCCTTAATCAAAAAGACAAGGGTCAATTAATATTATAAAAAAGGCTCACGTACTACTTAAGAGTAATAGAATAATTGGGCAGTCGTGGAATAATGCACAAGAGTTTGACCTAATTATCATATTGATAGTCGTGGAAGTATTAAAGATATTATTTCAATATTTAAATGATGCATTCAATTTAAATACTGATTTGTGCATAATAACTTAAATAGAATTTGTATTTAATTTTGAAGAGCTAGAGTTTTTGGTTATTAACAATGTCATTTAAAAAGTCATATAACCAGAACATTTTGGTAATTCTTTTCAAACATTGATAATAAATTAAGATTTTTTATAAATAGTTTTTACCACATCTATTTTTTTTTTAGAAAATTAATTATTATCACTTATTAAACTATGTTGATAAGCCTTAGATATAATAGAAAATATGCCCATTTAATGCATTTGGGTATATAATGATAGTTTGGTAAGGTGTCGTTAGGTATCTTTAAAAAACTCTAAGCAAAATTAAAACTTACCATCTAAAACATTCCCATCTCATTTTTTATGTCTTAGTTGAATGTTCCTATGAGCGGTGTGTTTGATATAGCTAAAAACTCCCATAGAGTTGACTTAACCTTAGGATTGCCTTAACCCTACATGGGGTAGGGTTTAAGGGTAGATATGTTATTAAGGTAAGAATTCTCTAGTTCCTTTCTCTATGTCAACATGAACCTAGTTTATGTCGTCAATGTACACCCTTTATGCCACCCCAATTTCTAGCATGTAAAGATATATCATATCTTAAGGGTAAGCTTACCCTTAGCATTGGCGAATCCACATTATTGTGTTGGGTACAATGCATCCAAGAGATTAATTAACTTTTTTGTTAGATAACCCATTCACATGCTTGGAAAGTCTTGTTTGAGTAAGCACTTTAATAATTTAGAAGTTGAGGCTTGTCTTTAGCCTCCTCTTCCATGCCAAGTTAAGAATGACATTCACAATTAAGTAAAGAACACATCCTGACTCATAATGTGAGCATTGTTTATGTTCTTGTCCAACTATGAATGTGAAATCTTAGTAGGCAAGTTCTCTTTTAAGTTCCTAAAGGGTTCATAGAGAGGGGTTTTAAGTGGCAAGCTTTGCAAGTGGCACCATGTGGATGCTTTGGTAGACACTTGAAATATGACCCCTTGGGTCATATCATGGTTCAATATTGAAGGGTTGGTGATTCTATCAAACAAACGTGCTTATGTTTGCATTAGTGTGCTAAGTCTTGGGTGTCTACCCAAGGGAGGTTAGGCCTCATAACTAGGTGTTCTTGGAAGCACACTTGCTTAGGAGTGGTCATCCTAGGGATGTGTGAACATGTCTATCATAAACCACTAAAATATATTAAGTTGATGTTGAGGCTAATATATGTCAACACTAAAATATTCTTTTAAAATATTATAAGTTGATGTTGATATATGCCAACATTAGAATATTTCCTTAAAATATTCTAAATAAAGAACTAATGGTTTAGATTCAGATCTAGATTCGGAACAAAAAATCCAAATTCAAATTTATACTGATGGTCCAGAGACATCATGTCATAATATATAAAGGAGGTTAAAATTAGAGCTTCAACATTCTGATTCAACATTAATTATTGGCCAATCTTTTGTAATACTATTCAAATAGTATACTTCTTTCTTCTTTTCCTCTTTACTAAGATTCCATTTATACTGTGTTATTGGCCTTGGCCATGATAGTTTCAACCGAAATCTCTTCATGTTAGTCGCAGTCTAAGCACACTAGGATAATGGCATGAATCACTTAACAAGATTATGCACATATGTTGGAAAGTTTGTAGCAAGAGACGTGCCATGAGGTGAAGAAGTCCTAATTGACCAATTTCGCCAAGGGTTTCATAACGATGTTAAGGACCTCTTTGTAACATTCCATGAGGACCTAATAAATCTCGAGGCTATCAATCATGTTGTAAGGTGCGATAATCAGTTGTTTAAATGTCATTTAAAACAATTTCAACAATCCCGTTCGAGGGAATACACTTACACAACATTAATGACTTCATCCCCAACACCACCAATGGTAGACCATGGCCAAGCTATAGTCCTGTCTCAGGGACCAGTCCCTATGGAGTGCGAAGTCACACAAGCTCGATGCTGAGGTCCCCTAACCCCAACTGAAAAGTAACATCGTTCTTTATTGTGGTGGTTCTAGTCATATTGCAATTAATTGTCCCAACAAGCTAAGGTGCACAATCAACCATGTTCACTTTATGAGTTCTTCACCCATCATGATTAGCTGTGTTCACCTTGAGAGTCCTAAGCCCTTGAGCAAAGCAACAATTTTGAAGTTTTTAACAAGTTGGATGAGGAGTTAAACAAGTAAATCCAGCCAAAGTAGGAGCCATTTGGTTGGACAATTCCAAGCATAAAGCCTTTACAAACAATTGGCTTCATCTTGTTATTTTCAGTTGGTAAGTCCTCATGACATAAGTTGAGCTTTGCATGACAAGGGGTCACAAGGTTATAATATCAACTCTGTTAGACTATGGAGCTAATGCTTGTTTCATGGATCATACCTTCATGCGTCGACACTCCATTTCCCTAAAGAAGCTCATGTACCAAGTTCCTATCTCAATTGTGGATTTTCGACATGTGGCATATCGTGTTGTTGTTGAAGAGTCTAAGCCCATTCAAGTGACCTCGAGAGATACTTCTTGCAAGATCTCTTTCAACGTGATTAGCAGTCCTGAGTATCCAATTATCCTTGGTACATCATGGTTTGATATGCATAATCCAACCATTGATTGGTGCAAAAAGTGTTTCTTACTAAAGAAGGTAAAGGTTTCCAACTCTCCAAACCAAGCTTTAGAATCATTGCAAGTTTGCACGATCTCATTAGACGAATTCATCCAAGAGGGTAAATGGGATCCTTTATCAATTTTTGTTATGGCCATCATTCCAAATCTAGTTCAAGTAAGTCTTTAGTCCAGTTACTAATTAAGTATAATGAGTTTGTTAATGTCTTTGATAAAGTCAAGGCCCATTTATGGGCTTTCTCTAGTGGAGCTTAAGGTTTTGCAAATATACATCAATGAGAACCTTTCTAATGAATTCATTCAACACTCAAAGTCAAAAAGAAGGATGGTTCATTACGTTTGATAATGGATTATTGTGGGCTCAACATAGTAATGATACAAAACCTTGTACCTCTAATATTGAGCTTGTTGAAGCATCTTGTCGAGGCCAAGTACTTCACCAAGATTGACCTTTGAGGTGTGTATAACTTAGTCAAGATCTGCCCAGGGGACAAGTGGAAAATTGCATTTTACACACGGTATGGACATTCGAGTACATGATGATGCTGTTTGGTCTCACCAATGCACTAGTTGTCTTTTAACACATGGACAACGACATCTTTTGTAAGTTCTTGGATGTGTTTATGATATTGTACCTTGACAACATTCTTATATATTTCAAGACATTGGAGGAGCATGAGGAGCATGAGGAGCATGAGGAGCATGTTTGGTATGTATTATAAAAGTTGCGGAACTATGGCCTTTATGTCAAGCTTGAGAAGTGTCGTTTTGAATAAGACCATGTAGAGTTCCTGGGGTACATTGTCTTGCCAGAAGAGGTTTCAATGGAATTTGCTAAGGTGAGAACTGTGTTGGATTGGTAGATCCCACATTTTATAAGGGATGTTTAGTGTTTCCTCGGCTTTGCTAACTTCTACCGTATCAAGGACTATTCCAAAACATGATATCATTCACCAAACTCACACAAAAGAACAAGTCATTTGTGTGGTCACCAGAGGTAGAGGCTGCCTTCAACACCTTAAAGTAAGCCTTCACCTTTGCTCCGATATTGGCTCACTTAGATCTTGACAAACCTTTTGTCATTGGGGTTGATGCATCAAACTTTGCACTTCATAGCATCATGTCTGAGGTTGGTAAAGATGGTTAACTCCACCCATAACATTTTACTCTCGCAAGTTTTTCACACTAGAGATTAATTATGAGGTATATGATAAGGAGCTTTTGGATATTGCAAATTTGTTTGACTAATGGAGGCATTTCTTAGAGACCAAGTAATGATCACCACAAGAATCTCATGTACTTTTAATCAACACGAGTTTTAAGTCGTTGATAGTTTCATTGGGCTCAATTTTTAACACAATTTAATTTTGTCATCACGTAGCAATTATGTTCATAGTAAGGTAAAGAAGATGCTCTATCTCGATGGTCCTATTTAGCTCTTTGAACTGGTGACTTAGCATTTGACCAACAATGGCATGTTCTTTTGGGATCATACCGATTAAAGTTGATGATTACTAAGGTGTTTGTAAACTCTAGTGAATTCTAATATTCTTGACATGGTTTGACCAACAAATCCAGTTGCTCATGATGTTCTAAACTATATTGCTCCTAACAAAGCCTTGAGTTCTAGTTCTTAATACCACCTTAGTGATTATAATCAGTTTAAGCTCCATGATGGGTTGTTACTTTACAACAATCTTGTTTACGTTCCATATGGACCATGTCGTCTTCCAGTGTTACATATTAGTCTTGTTACTGAACATTTTGGCAATCACAAGACATTCAAGCTAGTTACTAAGGTTACTGGTAGCCATAATTTTGAAGGTATGTTGCAAACTTTATTTGCACTTGTGATGTTTATTGTTGGTCCAAGGCTTCTCACCATCATCCATACAGGTTGCTTTAATAATTGCCAATTTTAATTAATCCTTGAAAGTCAATTCTCATGGATTTCATCACTGACCTTTCTTGATATAAGGGGTTTGATGCAGCTTTGATTGTGGTGGACTGATTCTCCAAGATAATTCATTTTCTTTGTGAATAAAGTTCATCACAAGTAAAAAGACAACAAAACTAGTGCTTAAGGAGGTTTTCTAATTGCCTGGTCTGCCTGATGATATCGTCACCAATTGTGAACCTCAGTTTGCTACCAAGTTTTGGAAGTGACTACTATAGCTTTTGAATATTGAGTGCACGTTGTTCTCGAGGTATCAATCACAAACCAACGGTCATTTAAATGTACCATTCTCTTGGAGCAATACCTTTGGTATTTTAGCAATTATCAATAGGTCAAACTCTTGTCCCTTGCAGAAGTTACATACTACAACTTAGTGCATGCTTTTGCATGTCAATCACTATTCTTTGTAGTCCATGGTCAGCCTCCCCATTGGTCATTGGACACATGTTGATGTTCCAATTAACCCATTAGCAAAAGACTATCTCAAACACCTTTAAATTATTCACAAGGATTTAATTCATCACCCAACCAAGCTCAAGCCTCTCACAAGGTAGTTCTCAATCAACACCATCAATGTGGTGATTGGGTTTTGCTCTTTTGACATAATTTACGAACCCCACAACCATGTTAGAAGCTCAATTATCTTTTAATAAAAAAAAAGAAGAGGAAAGTATATTAATTAAATAATATTATAAGAAATCAAGGTGTTGAACTAGAATACTAAAATCCCAACCTAACCTCCTAACATCCCAAGACCATTAGTTATAAATTTAAATTTGGACATCTAATTTGGATATAAATATGGTGGTTTTAGATTTTAATTTGGACTATCAATTTTCAATCCTAAAATATTTTAGTGTTGGCATATTTCAATAACAACATCATTATCAACTTAGTATATTCTAATGATCTATATAAATCTCATGAGGCAGGATCCTAAGTGTGTTCAAGTTATTCTCTAGGATCATAAGGATAGTCATTTAAGAGACTTAGGATGGAACCTTAAACATCTGAGTTAGACTCTCTGGAATGTTTCAAAAGACTTAGTGTTATTCACATTGGTAGCCATGTGTTTGACCCTTCAAATCAAAATTCTAACATTTTTTATTATTAATACATTTGAAAAATCATATAACCAAAACATTTATTAAGCCACTAAGTTTGTAACATCTTGTGATGAATTTTGTAAATAAGCCATCTTAAAAAACATGTCCATCACAATAAAATACGCATTAAATCATTTAAAACAACGAAGATTAATAATGAAATGTTGCAAAAAGGCAATTGGATGTCGACGACGAGTTGACAGACTAGGAAGAAACTCCATGCTATATGGAATATACAAGGAACATAAGACCAACAATACCCGTCACAA
Organism: Selaginella tamariscina; assembly: GCA_003024785.1. Lineage (NCBI taxonomy): Eukaryota > Viridiplantae > Streptophyta > Lycopodiopsida > Selaginellales > Selaginellaceae > Selaginella > Selaginella tamariscina. The sequence goes on along the minus strand of PUQB01000896.1, from coordinate 9,506 downwards.
ATTCAATAATATGAAACATGAACAAGTGTTAACCTTGTGGCATTTGTATGTGTACCCTCCAAGTGGCATTATTTCATGTGTATACATATACACATGACTTTATAATATACAACTATAAAGCTTATATGTAAATATGTAATATGGATACTATACATTTAAATTTATATAATCTTTATATACATTACATCTATACATTTTTTAAATATTGAAAGTTGATATTTGTGGATTATATATTTTATTAAAATAAAATAAACTTAAATATTAAAATAACAATTAATTCACACGTTATGTTCTATGTGCGTGTGTGTTTGTGTGTAATACTAGATGTTAGGAACTTATTAATATTCACACCAATACATAAAGCAGCATAAAGTGCCTAGTCAGAGTCGCTGCTGCTACTTGTCTCCCTCGGTCTTCTTCTTGATCTTGTCCGTCAGGCCTTCCTTCTTCTCTCCTCCCTGGACATCAGTGGTATAGCCATAAGTACCCTGACCGTGTCCAGGTGTCTGGCCATGTCCAACCTGACCGGAAGTTGGAGTGGTACCATATCCAAAGGTGGGTTGTGAACAATGTCATTGTGTTCATCCTTGTTGTCACCATGCATCTTCACTTTCATGTTGTCCATCGTCGACGCCATTCTGAACTCAAAACTCTCACAAACAAACTAGAGAGAACTTTAGATTGTATATACCAAACACAAACACTGCTTTTCATTTAGGTGCGTCTCATGTATAAATAGTTGATATGTGGCTGCATGCTTGCTTGACAACTCTCCAGCTTATATCCAAGGAATATATGAACAAATCCTAGACGTGGTGTCCCGCAATACGATTTTAAAATAAAATTTAAAATTTCTACTTGGTCGGTATATTTATTGTTTCACGCTTAAGTAAAAGCTGATGATGTAAAATTGTAAAGAAAATGATAATTATATTCTTATTTCTTTAATTAAATGTAACTACCTGCTTTATAAGAATGCTTTTCTTGAGAGTATGACGATTATATGATTAATATGTATGTATATTTCAATTTTTTACGAGTAAAATAATGGTTTTACAGTATGTAGAGAAAATTACATATATATACCTTCAAATCTTAAAAACACTTACATATCTAAATCAGAGTTTACACACTTTAAAATTTATTAGAATAAAATATATTTGTTATAGTTAATGTTTAAGCATTATCAATAAAGAAACATTATAAATAAATTAAAAACTTTAATTATAACAAAAGTGAAAAAAGTTATTTAGTAAACTTTAAACATGTTTATTTTTTATTTAAGCAATTTTAAATACTATTCACTTTCATTAGAATTTTTTATTATAATTATATTTATTTATGCTGGAAATTGAAATGAATGATATAGTTAAATATTAAATATATTTAATATATAACAAAGGGAATTATGAGAGTTCAGAATATAGAAATGTATATATCATTAGCCTAAAAACCCTAGCAATTTAAACCAATTGGATGGCTATCAAAATAACACTATTTGCATGTGCAGTCATACATATGCATTACATCATTCCCTCCTCTTAGAAAGATGGGAGATGATTAGGGTCTTTGGTAAATGGGCCCGGATAAGGAGGAGGCATCAATGGATCTATATGCGACACAACTTGTTCCTAACCCCGTTATAAAACGCTTCAACCATTACACATGCACAATTTTTAGAGGATCGGGTTGAATATTATGCTGAACCTCATAAACTTGTGATCTTACCTACTGCAACACTCAATATAGTTGCTTCCACTGAGCAAGGAGACTCTTGGTTAAACCATTTATCGTAAGCTTGAGAAAACGAACTAACACCGACTCATCCACCTTATACTCCACATGTGGACAATGATGAGAGTTATAACGCCATTGTTATTTCACTTATACGCAGCCCAAGTGTTATGTAGACTCCACCTGGACCAATAGAAGAATACTTGTCAGGTACCGATTCTAGGACCTAGCATCAGCAACTCATTAAGCAAGAAGGTAGACCCAACTTCATTGGCAACACTAGGTCATGATCATATAAGAGCTTATATGGCAAAGTACCAATGGAACTTTATATTTCAGTGACATAAGCATATCAGAGAGACGGCAAATAACCATTCCAATATAAATGTTGAAAGTTCATTACTTTACAATCATCCCCTTGAAAGTTCTAACAAGCAGTTCCACCAAACCATCTATCTAAGGATGATAAGTATTTGTAAAGGTGTGGCATATCACTAGCCAAGATGTTAAGATATGAAATGCCTCAGCCATAAACACATGACCGCTATCTAAGAGAATTTGCTCCGAACAAGAATGTTGAAACACGACCCAATTAAGAAGAAATTAACCAACAGCAAAGGCAATACATTAGCAAGAGCACCAATTTTCACCCAACAGTCAAAAGCAATAGTAACATACTTATTGTTAGCAGTTGACCATAGAAAAGGTCTCATCAGATCAAACGCCACTAACTAAAACAGATAAGAAACTACAATTGACTCCAATCATCTTTCCGAATTACACGGGGGAGTATTGCGAGCTTGGCACCACACACAATTACGCACATACCGAATCACATCTCCTTACAACTTTGGCCAGTAGAAATATCTGTGCAGCTTCTCTATTACACGACGATGTCCCATGTGCCGCCGAGAATAGGAGAGTCATGGTAAACGTGAAGGAAGCATGGAACAAATATAGAAGGCACCACCAACCGCAAATGATCATCCGATCAGTCCCCATAAAATAAAGAAGGTTGTTCTAAAGGTAATATTGTGAATGTAAGTGCATGAAAGTCAAGTCATTAGCATGTGATGCAAGATTCTCAAATCCATCACGAAGCCTTCGAATCCACGATTCAACTTTTGAACTTCTCGAACCTCATCCAAATATGGTAAATCTAGCTTAGCACCTTTTGAACACTGAATGTCAAGCACAACAATTGCTGATGATACAAAATCTTCATTTAAAAAGTCCATTGATGCTGGAACAATTGGCTCCTCAGAGACAGAAGAAGAGAAAGAAGGTGTAAGAGGAGTCTGAGAGAGAGCGTTAGCATCAGACATGGAACTCCTTAGGCGATGAACAACCTCAAAGTCATAAATCTGAAACTTCAAGGCTCATCGAGTAGTATGGTCAACCAAGTTCTTCTGCTTCAACAACAAAGTGACTGCAGCATGATCACCTTTCAACAATGTCTGAGAACCATGCAAATAGGCATGGAACTTCTCAAAACCCCAAACCGTTACTAGACACTCATTTTTTATTGTGGAGTAGTTCACCTTTACTAGCTACAATGTATGATTAATGTACGCAATGGGATATTGTTAGCTAGGTACACTCGTACTCTCTTGCATCAATACACCCTTAAGACCAATGTCAGAAGCATTCACATGCAAGATGAAAGGACGAGTGTAATCAATGTACTCCAAAATTGAAGGAGTCGTCAACAACTCTTTAAGATCTGCAAACACTTGCTTACAATCCTTAGACTAGACAAAAGATGACATTGACGACTTCAATAATGCCCACAACTGTGTAGTACGATCTGAAAAATGATTTATAAAATGGTCCAAATATTGTACCTTGCCAAGAAAGCATTGCACATCGTTTACACATTTTAGCATAGGGAACTTCAAAATTGCAATAAGTTTGTTAGGATCGACTTGCAAACCTTCATGGAAAATGCAATAGCCAAAATAAGTGGTATCCTTAGATCCAAACACACACTTAAACGGTTTCAACTTCAAACCAACTTCTCATAACCAATCCATAACCTTGTGTACATCACTGACATGCTCTTCCCATGTTCCATCTGAGTGGATTAAAACATCCTCGATGAAGTCGGCAGTCACCTCTGACATATTGTAAAGAACCTTGTCCATCATACGTTAGAAAGTTGTTGGAGCATTACTTAAATCAAAAAGTATCACCAAGAACTCATACAAGCCAAATGGTGTCCCAAAAGCAGTTTTGGGAATGTCCATGAACTTGTTAATATCTAGAGGCAAGATCTAACTCAGCTCCGCCCTAGTCGATCCAAAAGATTTGCAGTATAAGAAGTAGGTAAACATCTGAAATGGTTACAACATTAGTCGATGTAGAATCAAATGCTCCCATCCAATTTCATCATAAGATGAAGTTCACACACCTAAGGACTTTGACATTTCTGGATAACATCCTTCTCCAACATCTCTTGAACATTTGCTTGTAAGATGTTGAGCTTTTTTGGCAACTGACACTGAACATGTACCTTAATTGACCTAGGGTGGCATATCCCAAACAATAAGTCAAAGTTGAAAAAATTAGCATTAAATTAATCAACGACTATAGCATGACGATCATTTGAGGGATTTAAAGAGGGAAAGGACGAGTATGAAGAGAAAATGATCAGAAGTACGGATGAAACAAAAGTGATAAAAGTAAAGGTGGAAGCAGATGGACGAAATGGAATAAAAGTAAGAGAAATAAAAGAAAAATGGGGATAAGGGGAGACTTTTTAAAATCACATTTGGCATGATTGCAAGTTAACCAATTCATACCAAGAATAAGATGAAAAGCTTGACTTGACACCACCCGCAAAGATTGAAGCTCAAGCTCACGATCATCCACACAAATAACGATGTTAACTTTATCATGCCATAAGCATGAGTGTGTTCATTGCTATATAAAATGAAGACTAGTTCTATCGCATGGCGCAAATAAAGACTACAACATGTAGTAACAGACTGAAAAATAAAAGACAAACTTGAACCTGTATCCATCAACATTGAAAGGAAAATATGATGTGTTGTGTGATGAAATTGAGTTTGAAAAGTGAAGACCGAATGAATTGGTGCCGAGTGAACCCCTTGATGATACTCCCGAAAGAAAGACAGAGGGGTCACTAACTTATTCACACGGGACCTTCTTCTACTTGTGCGATTCATCATTTCCGAAAGATCCACCATATAAGACTTTCCACTATAGCAGTGCCAATCGGACATTGTTGACGCTAGGGCCTCCACCTCGAAAATGAGGGACACCAATCGGGAAACATTGACAATATCAATACATGTGTCCAACCTCATCACATGCCCAATAATGAACTGCACGTCCATGTCCCTGTCCATGGCTCCAACCTTATGCTGGTACATGAGCATCAACAACATCAACCTCCATCAGAGTAGGACCATCTCCAAGATGAAGTGGAACGAGAGAACATGAAGATGTAAGTGGGAGAGGTGATGACTCATATCATTGTGCCGCATCTTTAAGAGTCACTGGAACAGTGTATGCATAAGCCCCACAAGGTCTTGATGAAGTGTTGGCCATAACATACCTAATTTGTTGCGCTCCAACATGTTAGGCTTTGCACGCAGCAAAAGGCTTCGAAATCGAATATCGAACTACATCACCAACTCAAATGGCTCTTAATAAATACGATGCAACTGCTGAAAAGCATCGTCACAGTCGTCATTATGCCCAAACGCACGTTTAAATTTCTCTGGAAGAATACTCCAATCCTCATGAGTTGCAACATACAAACCATTGTACCATTGTAATGTTGTCCCTTGAAGACAAGTAGGAAACTCGCACAAACATTGAGCATTGTCCCATGAATGATATATAACGACCATGGTGAATTGGTCAAACCAATGATACACATCACCTCCAATACTTCTATGAAAGAAATTTGACCGAACGTGAGGATTTGCAACATGAGTAAGAGGAGGAATATCATGAGTTGTGAATGCTACCATCAATTGAGAGTGATTGTTCAGTTGCATCCGCATGATATTAAATAACTACATGAGTTGTTGCTCCACATGCAAAAGGATTTGTATGTTGTGCATTCATGAACAAAAGAGAAGAAAAATAAAAAAATCGACAAGGAAAGAATAGATATAAACAATGAAAAAATTAAATGAAAAAAGATAAAGAAAATCTATTAAAAAAAGACACAAACCTTAGCACTTTATAGAGATAATTAGAGGTACCCTTCACCTCCACCATTGTGAGACCTTGAAATATAAAAATGTGTATATCATTAGCCAAAAACCCTAGTTTTATATATATTAACGAGTGGTCCAAATTGAATCAATATGGTAAATATTAAAATCCACTACGCTAACAGTGGCCTTACATAATGAAATAAATTATAATGCGATATATATATGTTGAATCGATTGGTTTTGGAGTTAAATACTAAGATAATTCTTGGTATTTAACTAGTAAGTCTTACAAATTAATTAAAATTCCACCTTGACTATGATATAAACATTATAGTATGGAATGGATATAAATAATTTAAATCAAATTAATGATTAAATAATTAAATAAATTCAAATGATTAATAAAAATAACCAATAAATGGATAAAGCATTTTAAAAAATTAATCTGATTCATTACTTTAAAGTAAGTTAACGAAGTTCATTGAATTATATGAAAATTCCATATGTCCATAAATATTCCGTTTAATAATGTATGAAATCGAAGGTTTTAAAAATGTATTTGTAAGAAATATGTAATTTTCCTTCATTTTAAACTTAACGTCAACAATATATGAAACTACCTATTTATTACATTCCTTCCTATCTACCCTTAAAGATTTTTCTTTAGCTAAAGATAATTAAATGATACACATGAATTTAATTCACACTGAGTGTCGTAATACTTAAAGAATTTTTTTTTTAAATTCTAAAATTTCCTTATTTCTAAATTAAAAAAAAGATTAAAACTAATTTCCTCAATGATCAAATCCTTAAAAAATTTAAAGGATCTGAAACTTTATATGGTTAAGGGTCGGTGCGAATGGACCCATATAATGTTTGTTTGTATGTACAGGCCTGTCAGAGTGACACGTGGGAAGAGCCACGGGTTTATCATGTATATCATCTATGACGTCAAAAGTGCGTGTATAGATAGATATATCTATACCCCATTCATATCACTTCAACCGTAGGTCATCTTGTCCCTTTTCGGTAATGTCATCGTTGTCATAATCTGATGAATATATATATGTCCCTCTAGACGTTTTACCCCTGAATATACATGTCGACAGTTACCCTACACACTCTGCAGAAAGTTTGTGACATGTGTGAGTGGGTTCGTCGTGCCACATGGTTCTACTCGGTAAACATACTTAATGTAGCGAAACGAGTAAACGGTAATTACACAAATTTTTTATATTGCATTTTATTATGAACACTAGGAAATCAAGAAAATAAACACACCAAAGATAATACATAAAGCAGCATAAAGTGCCTAGTCAGAGTCGCTGCTGCTGCTTTTGTCTCCCTCCTTGCGGACTCTGTTGGGGTCCTTCTTGGTCTTCTTCTTGATCTTGTCCATCAGACCTTCCTTCTTCTCTCCTCCCTGGACACCAGTGGTCTGGCCATAAGTGCCCTGACCATGTCCAGGTGTCTGGCCATGAGCACCCTGGACATGTCCAGCCTGACCGGAAGTTGGAGTGGTACCATATCCAGAGGTTGGGTTGTGAACATTGTGTTCATCCTTGTTGTCACCGTGCATCTTCTCTTTGATGTTGTCCATCATTGACGCCATCCTGAAATCAAAACACTCGCAAAAAAACTTAGAGAGAACTTTTAATTGTATACAAAACACAATACAGAATGCTTTTCATTTAGGTGCGTCTCCTTATATATACCATTTTGGCATATGACTAGTTGACACGGGGGTGTATGCTTGCTTGACAACGCTGTGCCAGCTTATAATAAAAAAGTAGATAAGAATATACGAAACCCGATCGACCCATAATAATGTTATAAATTTGTATATTCAATTCTCCTGCGGTGGTTGCATCTTAAAAGATTGTTGTTTTACCAACACATTTAATAAACTCAACAATAGTAATCTATACAAAAAAATTTATTATATATCGGTAAAATTTATGTACACATCTAAATATATAATTTCTCGCGTGCCATCACATACATTGAAGCTTCTATATATAAAGTTTGGTAAAACCTTACTGTTTTCTTAAGGCAGCGCGATAATTACACATTATTTATACTTAAAACAAACTTGTGTGTTATATACCATTGCCATTTGACATTTGAGTAACTGATAATTTCTCTAGCTTGTTTGAGAGATTGTATTTATTTCAAGATAGCCTCCATACTGATTTCGTTTTTGTAAAGGTAAATGCTCAAAATAAAGTATTCGAACACTAAGAAATTTTACTACTGTATATTCAGGATTTTAGAGCAAATGCATTACATCACGCATACGTCAATATAAAACTGTTCTAGTTACTGTGCATAAATATGTATGTATGACATGCTACGAGTGACATTCCGTTAGTCATAACGTTAGTATAGCAGGCTACACGTTAAGGCACGTTATCAAAGGTGGCTCTCCCACATGTCAATCTGCCATAAGCCACATACGCTATATAAAGGTATACCTTTGGTTTCACTCTTCATTCGGTTTTAAAGCTTTTAAAGTTCTCTCTGTCAATTGTTGTATAAAACTTTGCAGTGTGCATTTCAGGATGGCATCCATGATGGAGAAGTTTCAGGGTAACAACAAGGATGAACACAATGTTCACAATCCTTCCTCTGAGCATGGCAACAACCCCATTTCAGGACACAATACCACTCCGCAGTCAGGCCATGTCCAGAGTGGTTACCCATCTTCTCAACAGGCCACCACTGGTGTCCGGGGAGGAGAGAAGAAGGAAGGTCTGATGGACAAGATCAAGAAGAAGACCAAGAAGGACCCCAACAGAATCCGCAAGGAGGGAGACAAGGTAGCAGCAGCGACTCTGACTAAGAATATAATATGGTGTACATGTTATACATAAATAAATGAAGTTGTTTATAAAAATAAATATACAATTGAGTTGGCTGATGAAAGATCACATATAGAATTTTAGATAGCACGCCAAAGGCAAAGCATGGACGCACACAACCATCACTTCCATGTCTCACCAAGTAGTTAAAACCTACCATGTACGTTGATAATATGTGATCTTCTCAGCGTATATCTCAAAGTAATGTAACTATTTGTTTACGTAAAACTACGAAGAGAGACCCCTTTGCTTCCACACCCTGCAGCTCAATGTCATAAGGCAGTGTTTAATTAATCAATGTTGAAGTTCAGGTGAATAGATCACCGATTTGTATCTCATTCTGTATGCCTAAAGAACCGATGAAACAAACTAACACAACACATCTGAAATATTCCTACACAAAACCTAACGAGAATATACTCATCATATAACGATATTAATAACCTGGGACAACATGGCTCAATAGGTGTCCACCAATGCTTAAAAGATAAGATATGAATGATATCTTCTGTCGGTGACCATGTATATGTATTCTCATTTACTTTTGACATTATATAATATATATATTGTTGTATAACATATACACTGTTGTTGTACTATATAAACTACCCCTTCTTCACTCTGTTTTATAAGTTGTCTCTTGTAATGCATTGCTTTGTTTTGTATTCAGGATGGCATCCATGATGGAGAAGCTTCACGATGACAAGAAGGATGAACA